>FASU01047406.1:0-25363 GCA_001486225.1 Heliconius pardalinus sergestus
TACTTCAAAGCCTTTGAGGCGACGTTTTGAAATAATAATACTGTAATGAGTTAAACTCATAAGGCAAATTCGTCTTTTAAGTGTTTAGTTCTTGTTAACAAAAATATATAATTAAGAATATAGACATATTAGATAAACCTATTATTAATTATTCATACATCCACATATTCTTCATTTTTTGGAAAATATTTAATGTTTCATCCGCCCGAATGGGAGTCGAACCCGCAACCGTCCCGTTTAAAACCGCACGCTTGAGCCTCTGTGCTAGGACGACTTCTATGTTACTGATAGTCCAAATAATATATACATTATTTGGACTATCATTAATATATACACAAGTACGATAACGCTTACATATTGTGAACTGAAACTTCTACAAGATGCAAAAGACGAGCGAAGACAGCAAAAATAAATTCAAACAAAAGATTCATATCATTTAAACTCGTAACGTCAGCAAAGAGTACCTATATAAGAGAAATACTGTGCTAAGCTATTTCATTGTGATACCATTTTAGTTTGCGAAAAAAATAAATGTATTTTTAACATATTTATACTAAAATACTTTGGAATACCATTGCAGTCAGAATAAAGCCCGGTATCCATCACGATCGGAGCGGACCCATTAAGGTCTACGTTGAACTGGCAAGAGTAAGCTGCATACTTGTATTTCCATCAACAAATGTCGGGTGGAAAAGACCGACCGAAGTAATTACAAATACAAAACTTCCACGGGAGTAAAACCGCAGTAAGAATCTAGTCTAACCTAATAATCAAAGTAGCTTATTATTATGCCATTAGTAGGTTTATGTAATGTAATTGGGCACCAGACAACCAATTCACATTACCGTCGTTAATATAACGTAATAAACGAAAATAATATACTCGTATGTATATTCGTATAAAAATTTAGATAGTTACTGACCCGGTGCAATTAGAACGTGACTGAACAGAGTGGATGATTGTTTCATTGTTTTTTCAGCTTCACGCTGTAATAGTGTAGACAGAGGGAGCCTAGTGTTAAAACACTCCGTTCCATTCCACCAAATCCTTTAGGCATTGCGTGTTGAGTGGCAATCTCAACGCCGTGCTTTGCCTTGTTACCATAGCGAGAAAATAAAAAAAAAACATTCCTCCGAACGGGAATCGAACCTATCTACCTATTCCATTGTGAGTTGTACAGCGTGAAGCTAAAAAATAATTTTAAAAAACGACAGTGTTCGATATTTAAAATGAATAAGTATAGAATAGATCAATGTAGATTTGCAGAAAATTTTATCTATAAAGGTTAATTGGTAACCTTAGACTGGAAAATAGACGAAAACTCATCAAATGATTTGTTTTAATTGGTCCCTCTTATTTCATTTTAAATATCAATATAACAAGCAACAGCAATACCTAAATTATGTTTAGATATTGCTTTTAAAGAAATTTATTAATAATAATAATAGTGCACATAATAATAAGCCTTTCGAAAAAACCGGGCAACTTTGTACCCGAAATCCTTCAGGATAAAGAAACATAGGTAAAAATAATAAAATTAGTATAAAATTTTCCATAATTTTTCTAACACAACTTATATGAAAATTAATATTTAAGTAACAACTATTATAAAAGTTTATACATTCATTTTATTAACGTTTATTTAATTAGTGGTCTTTCATTTCGGCTTTCACTCTTAATTACTGTGAGTATAAACCTATGATAAAATAATATTTTACGGCAATTGGCCTAATAGTTTTATGATAAGTTATATATCTACTAAATTAATTTTTTTTTTTCAGCTTCACGCTGTATTGGCAGAGGGAGCCTAGTGTTAAGACACTCCGCTTTCCACTTTTCACTAAATCACTAAATCTTTATTAAATATGTCATTTCCTCGATTGGGAATCGAACCCACAGACTGTCACGTCTACAATTACCGGTCACCACTCAATATCTTGATAGATGTTCTTATAATTTCACGCTCTACATATCACGTTTCATATTTCTTTGCTTAAAAAGGAACGGCGAGCGAAAATATTCACATTACGCACGTCCCATTGCTTTGTTAGAGAAAAATTATGCAAACTTCCTCTTAACATAAACATGAATATGTATTTAAAAGATTAAGTATTACTTAGGTACTTACCTAATACCTAATACGACAAAATGCCTAAGTACCTGTTAATTTTATTCTAAATATACATAATATATACAGTTATTTATATTATAAAAATGCCACGGATGCCAGCCTTGGCACAAGGATACAATTGTGTGACTGCAAACGCGGCTGGTCGTGGGCTCAATCTCGAAATAAAATATTTATTTAAATTTATTTCGGCGAAAAATGAGGAATGGAGTGTCTTTACATTAAGTTCCCTCTGCCTATCCTGCTGTGTACTTATGTATTCAATATCATTGAACATCAATCAACACCTACATATCGCTCACTCGGTGCGGTAATGCATAATTTCACATTTAAAAAACTATTTACTTAAGTATAATATCTACATAATCTACACTTAGGTACGTGGAAAGACAAGCGCGCGCGTCTCGTGCATTTTTTTAAAAAAAAGTGCAAATACGTCAAATAAACGATATGTGACATTGCAAAATGACAAAAAAAACAATCATTTTTCTATTTGTCGTTGCCACCCATAAGTATAGTGTTGATCACTATGAAAGTAAAGATATAAGCATACTACTAAAATCTATCTATCCACAAATAGGTCTTATATACTCGTACAAGTGGATACATCGCTGTGGGCACGACGGGCATCCCCACACTCCTCAGCCCTTTTTGACTTAAGACGTTATATTTTTTGGTTGACTGAATAATCCAATAGTGAGTGATGCTGCAACCGTGGAACTCAATGGTAATTATTTTCAGAAGACTAAAACTAAAATTTGTGAGATGATACCTCGACTTGCATCTGGCCTGTTAAGTTAAGGTTTTGCAACCTTTTTTGAAGGTTATGCCTATTTTTGCCTACCCGCTTACTTTGTGTTAAATATTTTCTAAATGTCGTGAAATCTTTTCTTGCAATACTATACAATTCCTTTGCTCTTTCCTAGCATTTCAGAAGTCTGTAAAATATTTAATACTACATTTGTATTCTTTGGATATTGTGTAGGCCAGTAAGGGCGACCTAAATTTTTAATTAAAAATAAGTAAGCTCCGAAATAAAATTGCCAGCAAAATATTTATCTTCTCATTAAAGTGTGTAATGTAAAGGGAAATTCACTCAATCTTGTTGTAGGTATAAAATAGTTCATTTATGTTCATTTCAACGTAAGGGATCAAAGAAAAGTAATTATACGTTTTAAGCATTGAATGCCTAAATCCTTCATAATTTGTTGAGTAATTTCATCAAATAAATTACAAACAACTCCGAACGACGTAAAACAAAACAAAGATTTTAATAACGAAGTTTAATAACGTATACAAGTATTGAAAAAATATATAATTCATCTTAGGATGCCGAAAGTGTGTTTGTTGTTTGTTTTTTAGTTTAGTCCGGTGGTATCAGTCCTTCAGCTATCATTTTTGCCCTTTTAGCTTCTTCCCTCGCACGTTTCTCGGCTTCCTTTCTTTCTTGTTCTTCTCTTTCTTCTTGGGCTTTCTTAAGTGCCATTTCAGCTAAGGTCTTTTGATCGAGCTTGAAGAAGTTTATCGGTTCCTTGCTGTATCTCTCGTCCTTAGCATTCATATTTTCTATAAACTTTACATAATTTATCATTCCGTCTTCGGGATTATACGTTTTATCTTTAAGGGATAGACGGAGAATATCTATAAATTCAATATCAGCTAGTGGCTCACCCCATTTCATAAGTTCTTCGCGTAAAAGTTCTAAATCTGCCATACCAGTTTCTTCGTCATCGTGGCCTAATGCTGCAAATGCCTTTGTCACTTCCACCTCGAAATCATCGCCCCAATTCATTTTAGCTTCAATCATGAACAACCATTCGTGGTATTCCACTGTATCAACTAAATCGTCTTCTAAAAATAACCTGTACAGTTCTTTTATCTCAGCGCCTTTAGGATTAAATCCTAATTTTCTCAGCATTAATGGTATTAACCCGATTTTAACCTACAAATAGCGTCAAATGAGACATAAAATATTTTTACGTTAAGTAGTTGGTGAAATACGAAGATGAAAACTAATCTGACTGTATTACTTACTTGATGATTGTTGGTTTTGTCCATTCAACATTTTTTAAGTATAAATAAATACGATAAAAAGAATACAAACTTTACAATACAATTAATACAAACTTTATCTATATTCTCTTCGTCGTGGGCTTTGTACATCTCCTTGAATCTAGCTAAATCGTCAGCGTTGAAGCAAGCGGGTGGAGGTGGTGGTTTCTTAGGTTTCGGAGGCGGACCTATCAAGGCCTTTGGTGCCGGCTTAGGAGGAGCTTTGCCTTTTTTTGGTGGCATATTTTACTGTACTTTTTAATTTATTAAAAATTAATTTAAAAAAAATATAAATTTTATTATGACGATTTAACACATTTAATTTATGTAATAAGTACTTATCCTATAAAAAATATCTATTCAACATATATATTTGACAAATACCATGACCATATTAATAATATTATCCCTATGTCATTAAATAAAAACAAAGTAAAAAAGTAAAGCCTTTTTTCTTATTAAGTGTTTCGGTTCAGAGTTTTTTACTATGTTACTTAAGTTATTTTGTTGGCTTTAAGAATTAGGATATTGGAGTAGGATTTTTTTCTTTTCGCCAAAATATTATATATATTTTTTAACCTATATAATATGTAGATCATTTTTTCACACCTATCTACATAAAAATGCAGCTTCACGCTTTTTTACGCATGTTAAGGTAGACAGAGGGAACCTATTGTTAAGACAAACTCCGTTCACCAGTTTTCGCTAAATTATCGAGACATCACATGTTTTGTTTTTTGACCAGAGAGAAGAAATTAAACTACCCCGATTGCGAACGTTACGGCGGCATTGTTCCACCAAGCTTATATATAAAACCATAAACAAATGATTCTTTTTTTCAATTAGGCCATGACATACATTTTTGAATCCTCAATTCACTTAGAAATACCTACCTGAAGTAACTTTAAATAACATACATATTTAAATATTACATATCTGCTTGAATAATCATACGCGCCTCTCTTATTATTTAACTTTAGTATAAAACTAAAGACACCTCCAAATTAGTAACTTACGAAGAACAGTAATGAAAACTACGCCTAATTATAAAAAAACACCTGAAACGAGATTCCTTGTATTTACAAAGCCGAAAACCAGCTTCAAATACCGTCGATATAACAATCACATTAGACGCGTCAGACCACGAGGTCGGATCTGAACAGACCAACTGGAAAATAGTGAGGCCGCTCCGAACAAATCCAAATAGCCATTCTACGCTGGCCTGCAATTACTAAATAGAGCAGGTATTGGCAGGGTCATATAAACTGGTCTGTTTGAGATTGACGCGGTTCCTTAATTTGATTGTCGTGGACATAACATCTCATTTCGCTCGAGGTCAAAACGCAATTACAGAATAACCTATACTCACTATGCTTGGTGAGTAACTGGCAAATCAATTTAGAGCTATAAATTAGATAGATACTATGACTAATTCTAGAAATTGTTTGAATGGGACAGGATTTCAGCACGCAGTGGTTGTGAGAATCGATGTCCATTCGATGGTAAGGTATTTAATTTTACCGCATTGGGTACCGGTATTGGGTTCCAATATGCAATGTCTTGAAAATTTGGCGGAAAGTAGGCATCGAAGTACGTTAACACTAGGTTCCCCCTGAATACCCTGCTCAACTTCCCGCCTTGTCTTTTGGGTGGCAAGACTTAACGTTGCGCGTTGTTTTCGCAGAATGTGAAAATAAAAAAATATATATTTCTCCGAAAGAAATCGAGAAATCGTATCGTAGAAATCGAACCCACAACCTTAATATTTATAGTTAAACTCTTTCTTCTTTACTTGTTAGTTTTTCTAAATGTATATAAAAGTTATTTACAACATTTTCATCCAGACTATAAAGAATAACGATCATCAGACGACGAGAAGATTAAAAAATCCACAGTTAACAAGTAAGTGTCCCTTCATAAAGTTAAAAGCAATTTTTATGAAGTACACTTTCAAATGCCACTGCATCGTAAACTGACACACCCAGACTGATGCATTTATAATCTAAGTTTCATACTAAAATGTAAATAATATTATCAAACCGTTTATAGAAAATTATAATACATTTTATTTATTAATATAATATGCACTTATTTGATTGGATCTTGTGATCTGGATTTTATCCTATAAAAAAATTGTTCCTTTGTAAAAGAAATATACTATAAAACTTGCACAGTTATGATTTTTTAATATTTATCTCCATATCCAAAATCTAATCTCCATCTATTATTTGAATCGAAAACAATTTTATGAATTATTTTTTTTAATTATGGGAACTGGAATGCCGGTAAGTAGGAAGACCAAACAAAATGTTAACGAATTTTTGTTGTTTACTTACAGAAAGTAAGCTTCATGATAATGCAAAAGTGGCATGCCCAGACATATTACCTATAACAAACATAGAAATAAAAGAATATATTAATATCTATTATGTCATACCCAATCATATCTTAACACTAAGTATCCATTTTCACTCTACCTACCCTACTATGACCGAGATACAGCGTGAAGCCTAACTTTGAATGATTACGATTATGGATTTTACGATTTATCCACGCAGAAAAAGTTAAGGGCCACATATTGTTTTGTGATTATTCTTAAAATTAGATACTCAACCTATATGTTGTAAAATAATGGACTCTCTTTAAAAAAACGCATATCAATATTGACTGTATAAGTCCAATTTTATAAGTTAACATGAAATGTTATAAGATAACAGAAATAAACTTTCAAGTAATGACAGGCAACACTCGTTTAATATTTTTAAGGTTGGCAGCTCTACCTGACGCTAACTTTGACACTTTTCCGATGCCGCAAATTTCCCGTTTGCTGTTTGGGTGTGCGATATTTATAAACTCTAAAAAGAATTATAAATATAATAACTGAAAACATATAAATTATAAAAAATGGTGGCAAGAGTAGCTGGTGTGTTCGACGAGAAACTAACAGAAGCGATAGCTAACTCTAAAATACTTGTTGTCGGTGCCGGTGGTATAGGTTGTGAAATATTGAAGAACCTAGTTCTAACCGGCTTTCCTCAAATTGAAATAGTACGTTCACATAATATTAAACTTAATGATAAATTTGAAAACATGTATAAAATTACATTCAATTTTCAGATCGACCTTGATACAATCGACGTAAGCAATTTGAATCGTCAGTTTTTGTTTCACAAGGAGCATGTAGGGAAATCGAAAGCGCAGGTGGCAAAAGATAGTGCTCTAAGTTTCAATCCAAACGTTAATATTATTGCTCATCATGACAGCGTTATAAGGTTAGTTAATTAAGGTTAGAGTTGTTAAAGGTAAACGCACTGTGTGTTCGACGTCACAGGCAGTGACTGTTATGAATGTAAGTTCATAAAAATGTGATTAAAGGGAATATTGAATATTATTGATTAAAAAATACGAGGCCGTTGTGGCGCAGTGGCACCTCATATGACAATTGTGGATTTGATTACCACTGATGTTTAAATGAATTGTTTAATATTTTCCTTCATAAGTAACAAAACAAAGATTGATTCCGCCACTCATCATGCAATATCTGGAAAATTGATGTTCCCTTTGCCTACACTTCTATATGTAGGAGACAGTGAAAAACTTAAAAAAAAAATTTTAATTTTATATAGTTTTTATGAATGCCTACAGCTTGGTTTATGTATTGATATTTTATTATGATTTGATTGCAGCAACGATTATGGAGTGAGCTACTTCAAACAATTTGATATTGTAATGAATGCATTGGATAATAGAGTTGCTCGCAACCATGTTAACAGAATGTGCTTGGCTGCTAATGTACCACTTATAGAGACAGGAACTGCTGGCTATGCTGGTCAGGTAAGGGTAGACTAAAAATTTAAAAATTAGATCCTCTTTACGCTGTCACTGCACACAGCAGGGTAGGTAGAGGGGACCTAGTGTTAAGGCTTCCATTCCCCACTCCACCGAATTCTGGAGGCATTGCATGCTGAGTGGCGGAACTTAACAGAGTGTTTCCTCGACACCAGAGTGAAGAAATGGAAATATAAATTTTAATAAATATTTTGTTTCCTTGAGTGTGGATCAAACCCACCACCAGTCTAGTTTACAGTAACACTTTGTGCCCTGCGCCATGACTTCTACACTAAAATATAATCATTAATGTTGAATGAATGACACGATAGTATGAATAGACATGATAGCGAATAGACAATGAAGTGTCTTAACACTAGATTTGCTTTATTTATATGAAGAAGAAAAGCTAAAACTTAGCAATTTTGTAATATATAAAATATATTATTTTTATAGGTAGAACTAATAAAAAAGGGACTCACTCAATGCTACGAATGTCTACCTAAGGCTCCACAGAAGACGTTCCCTGGCTGTACAATAAGGAACACACCTTCTGAGCCAATCCACTGCATTGTATGGGCCAAACACCTTTTCAATCAGCTCTTTGGTGAAGAAGACCCTGACCAGGATGTCAGTCCTGACACAGCAGATCCTGAGGCTGCAGGCGAAGCAGGGTCATCAGCTCTAGAAGCAGAAAGCACTTCAACAGGAAATGTAGAAAGGAAAAGTACTAAGATGTGGGCAGCGGAGACTAATTATGAACCAGAAAAGCTATTTTCAAAGTTATTTAGTGATGATATTAGATATTTGTTGTCTATGGAGAATTTGTGGAAAAAACGACGTCCACCTACACCATTGGTCTGGGATAATCTGCCTGGAAAGGATAATGTGGCGACTCAGCATTCAGGATTGCCAGACCAAAGAGTGTGGTCGGTGTATGAATGTGCTCAAGTAAGTTTGAATTTTTTTTCTATATTATAGGGTAGAAAGAGTGATGGAACTCTGGTTTTAAGACACTTTCGTTAAGCTATTTATATAAATAAAAAAAAAACAGAATACTAGAGAAGTGAGTGCCTTAACATCAGATTTCTCTCTGTCCACATATGCCCTATATTCTTAAATATTATTAAAAGAATAGTAAATCTATAGATATTCTTATATTAATATATTTTTTGATAAGTTCTGCCACTTATCATGCAATGCTTCCAGAATTCGGCGGAAAGTGGCGAACTTGAAAGTCCTAATGGGAACAAAGCATCTTAACTACTACTACTAGGTTCTCAAGTTCACTCTACTTACTCATGTATATATTTAGATACTTTTTTATATTACAGGTGTTTGCAGCCAGTTGCAAAGCTCTACAAGCAGATCTAAAGAGTCGACCAGATGGTGATCATTTAGTATGGGACAAGGATGAGAAGAGTGCAATGGACTTTGTAACAGCGTGTGCTAATATAAGAGCGCATATATTTAATATACAATTGAAATCGAGATTTGAGATTAAATGTAAGTTTTTTGTTATTGATTACTATGTTTATTACAATCTATAATCTGTGTTTATTCCACACTATTTCTAGTGCACTAGATTAGGTCATTATAAAATTAAACTGTTCCGGTTTATACTGTCTTAACTAGGGTCCTACATTTAGTGCCCTACATGAAGTAGAGTATTAGATGAAGCGTATTGTTATCGCCTGTGTAACCTATTAAGAGATAAATAATTGTGGGAATATAAAAAGTGACATTGGCTACTGCCATTTAACTTACAACTGGTTTGAGTCTCTTTTTACAAACTGAAACTTCTTGCCTTAGTTAAGAGACCATGGCGTTGAGTGTCGCTACTAAATACACAATGTCTAGAAAATTGGTTGAAATATAGTATCTTAGCACTAAGTTCACTCTACATACTTTGCTTTACTGTATAACGCAGCACAGAAACAAATACAAAAAGTTTGTTATGGTATTTTTTTTAATATATAATTGTTTGTTCTTTTTTCCCCCAGCAATGGCAGGTAATATAATACCGGCCATAGCAACGGCGAACGCAATAGTGGCAGGCCTCGCCGTGCTCCGAGCTCAAGCCGTGTTGAGGGAACAGATAGAGAACTGCACCAGTGTCTATTTGAGACCTAAGGTCAATCATCGTGGCCAATTGTTTGTGCCTGAGAAGAGTAAGTGTCCATTTTTTTTGTATAATATTTAG
This sequence comes from Heliconius pardalinus sergestus, assembly GCA_001486225.1. Lineage (NCBI taxonomy): Eukaryota > Metazoa > Arthropoda > Insecta > Lepidoptera > Nymphalidae > Heliconius > Heliconius pardalinus. The sequence goes on from FASU01047406.1 coordinate 10,212, forward strand.
GTTAGATTCTTTTTCAGTTTTTGCATATAAAATTGATGTTTTTTTTTGGGGTACTTATATTTATAATCTTAACTTATTTGTTTATATTGTTTGAAATATACTTCAGAAATTGATCCAAAAACTTTTCAACTGTTATTGTAACTAGAACTTTAAAAAAAAAGACCTTATTTTGTTACTTCTATATAAATAAGTTCTCCATTTCAGCCCTCACAGCTCCAAATCCAAAATGCTATGTATGCGCTCCCAAACCAGAAGTAGGTCTCGCTTGTAACATCAAACAAATTACATTAAAAGAACTAAACACAGCCTTCAAAGACGGTCTGAACATGCAAGCACCAGATGCAACCGTTGAAGGCAAAGGACTTGTTATATTGTCATCAGAACCAGGAGAGACGGATCATAACAACGATAAAACGTTAGAAGAAATCGGTTTAAATGATGGGTGTGCATTAGTAGTAGATGATTTCCTTCAAAATTATGAAGTTAGGGTACGATTGCAGCAGGATGATGATGAAAAATCGTGGAAGCTGGTAACAGATACAGACGCTCCAATGCCTGGACCCAAGGAGGATAAAGCAAATGGGTCTAATGGATCTGAACCCACACCTGGCCCGTCCAAGCCTAAGGAGGCTAAAGATGATAGTGATAGTGATATGGAAATAGTAGAGGAGGATGATGAGGAACCAGCTCCTAAGCCTAAACGTAGGCGTACAGAACCTAATGAAGTTATTGAGTTGTGTTAATAAATATCAGTGCTAAATTAATATCAACCAGCGTTGGACAAATTCGATTTTTTATTGACAATTAAATGTAAACAAATGATTGGAAATTACATTTTAATTGGTACATTTGGCAATTAATTTAGTTATGTTTTCTATACAAACAAATAATCAACAATTAATATATTACTCTAACATCTTTACAATTAAAATGAATTAAAACTCTTTATATGAGTGGTCAAAAATATCAGTGTAAAGTGAATATTATCTTTGTGAATTAAATTTTCTTTATATTGAAAGAATGACAAAATGGCATCGTAAATCTGTCTGTCATACAGAATGTTGTTGAATTCTGTTCCCTTCTAAATTATAATACTGGAGAAAAATTGTTTTTAATATTAATAATAATTATATTAATATTATTAATAATATAGTGATTTTTTGCTCTCATTTGTGAATAATTTCAAATTATCATAATACATTACATAAGGTTATTAATGTAGTCTGTAATTGTTGAATCCTATAATCAGAACCTAACCAAACTTTCATCAAACTATTCTTGAAGTGTATCCTTTCCAATATAAAAATAATCATTGAAATTAGTCGGCGGAACATCGAGTTATTCGTACATTTGTCAGAAATGGACCAAATTAAAATGGGACCACACGGGAAGCACTAGCTNAGAATCATCAAAATCGGTTCACCCAGTCAAAAGTTCTGAGGTAACAAACTTAAGAAAAATACAGTCAAATTGATAACCTCCCACCCTCCTTTTACAGAAGTCTATTAAAAGTTAATTTCTTAAATATCTAATCAAATTAATTTTATATCCTCAACTGAAACTGATATACATACCCTGTTCTTTAATATAAAATATCCAAAAGGACTTGCGTGTATTAAATGCGAAACTTTCTAAAATACACATTTTAATATTGTTATTTAAATATAAGAATTATTATAAATTATCTCTTAAGAAACGAACAACACTGTCGTAATTTATAAGATTTTTCTAAATATTTACTACTTTGAAACATCAATAAAAGATTACAAAACTATTACTTTGTTTTTGTTGATTTTTTGCTTCATAGACAACCTAGTGTTGACTCTGTACCCCACGAACCACTCTAATTGCTAGATGCTAAATACTGCGTTGTGGCCTTATCTTACCAAAGTGAACAAATTAAAATCATTTTTCACCCGCGTGGGAATCGAACCAATAATCATTGTGTGTACAGATACACAGCGTGCCCTACAACCTCAAATATTACAGTACATATTAATACTAATAAATTATGGACACCAACGTGGACATGGACATTCAATTAACTAGTATAAGGATACTCATCAAGCACAAGGGTGCCTACTTAAAATTTGAAAAGCAATAATTAGGATTGTATGTTAAAGTAAAACAATATTACTTAATAATAATAAAACTTTAATCCTAAAAAATGCACGTTTTGTAAACAGTATTACAACTAACATATATTTCACACTAAAAGTCCTAGTTTATGCTAGACACATTACATGTAAGAACATGCAAATGCGAAATTGCCGCCCGGACTAGAAGTACGGTCCTAGGATAGTATCTGAACATAAGCACGGTCGTTGGTTCAATTCCCACTCGGAGAAACAATTATAATATTGAAATTATTCTCTTCCCCGCTCTGTTCAAACAAAGCGCAACGTTAAGTTTCGTCTTTCAATATCAATGCACAATGTCCAAATTAATGGACGGTGTGGAACATTAATTTCTCTCTGTCTGCACAGGAAAATGCATTTAATTGCTTGACATTAAAAATAAAAATATTAACAATCTTTTTAGCTTAACCCTCAAAGATCCCTAGAAAGATACTTCCGTTCCCCACATTTCGCCGAATTCCCGAGGAATTGTTTGAGTGGCGGAACTCGAAGCCATGCACTGCCTTGTTACCAGAGCGAGGAAATTTAAATAATATTTTTTAAAGAATAAAATAAGTTATAAGGGTATGACAGTGACAATGTTTAAATACATATAGCCTCATTATTTTAGTTTTTCCTTATAACTGTCCTTGACTCAGCTTTAAAGATGCAAAGGCACACTTCAAATTATTGTTTCAGTATAACTAATATAATTAGAAATACTCAAACAATAATATGTTTTATATTATTACTTTAAGTTTCTTTTACAAAATTTTCCTGGCTTAAACTAAAATTTAAGTACATTAATAAAATCTTTTAGATTTCAATAAAAAATAATAAACAAATAACAAAATCAATATATGTAACTAATTTAAAACAAATTCATATTGTTAAAAAAATACAAAAATATTGTAATAATTACTGTAATTATTTAATTTTATGGTTAGAATATTAAGAGGTAAATACTAAAAAAAATCAGTGTTACGAGATTGCTTTCTATGTAATCTTATTTTCTGTGATTACATTGTTACAACATTTTTAAAACTAAATGATAGACAATGTAAAATTAATAAGCTATATATCCTGCACATAGCAGGGTAGAGCAGAAAAGGGGAACCCAGTGTTGACTCTTCTGTTCACCCCTTTCCACCAAATTCTGTCGAATGGTGGATTGCTCATTGTAACCCTTCGCCTCATTACTGTAGCGAAGAAATTAAAGGATTAAATATTTAATTTCCTCAAATGGAAATCAAATCCACAACCTGTTGTGTTTACAGTTGCATGCTTGTACCCCTGCACCATAACAGGCATCATATATATTTATCTTTCTCAATATTTAACATTATATTTAAAAAAAATATTGAAATCACAAATAGTTTACGAGAAACATGGATACTATAATAATTGAAAAAATTCTTACATCTTAAATGTTATTCAAAATTACATATCTAGTAAATGTAATAAAATGCTAAAAGATTAGCTCTTAGCCTGAACTATATTGCATTATTTAAGTATAATAATACCAAATATACATATATCAGTCGGTGGTTCTAAAGTATTCCTTATAAGATAAAAATCTAATCATAATATTATAGCAATATTAAAGTGTTATTCAATTCAACACTGAGAATAGAAATATATTTTTAGAAAACCAATTAAAAATTTAAAAACCTGATGTTTCCAAGAGGCGCAGGTTTCAGTTTTCAAATGTTTGGTTTCTAAAAATATCTGACCTTAATTCTCAGGTAGCATGCCATATTCAATAAGAAATTTCTCAACATCAGTTGCAAAGAAATCATTACCGAGTTCATTAGCAAGCTGAACAAAATTACCGATTATTTGTCCTCCTTTATAAGCTAACAATGCTGGCACACCTTCGATTCTAAAATTACGACTTAAACCAGTTACATCAGCTGCTATCCTGCAAAATTTGACGGCTGGGTATTCTGATGCAAGAATACTTAAGCAACCGTCCATACTCTCACATGCTTTTACACCATGGTTATAAATATGTATGACTACAGTTACTTTTGTATCTTCTTTGTCGATTGCATTCAAAAATTCTTCCTGATTGTTAAGAGTCATCAATTTACCAAATTTAGGTGTTTTTTGTAATTGAGACATAAGTTCCTGCATTCTCTGCTGTTGATATTTCATTAAAAACCCTTCATCTATCAGTTCGTTTAGTTCATCCTCTAACTCGTCCACTTCTTTAGCCTCTTCTTCTTCGCGTTCAGTTTTTACCGTCAGAGTTAACTTTTTAGCAAGGGCTATACGTTCTTTGGCGAGTTCCTCACGATTTTCGGCTTCTAATTGCTTAAATCTTCTCCAATCTTCAAGGACGCCTTTTGGTCCAGTGTTAGTTGCTGAACCATTCCAATTACTTACAGGCGGCGATGGCTCCGCCCGAGCTGAACAAGCTTTAACGTTACCTGCCCCTTCTCCACCACTATGACTGTCTTCATCATCAGAACCTTCACCTTCGCTACTACTACAGTAATTTTGTAGTTTATTACCTAGAATTTTATCTTCCAGAGTAGCCATTTTGTAAGTTTGAGCTTTAATGAACGTAATTTATTTCATAAAGTAGATGACAAATATACTTAGTTAAGGTAATTAGTTGTTTTTATTTATAAATATCAACAAGACCATTGGTCACAACTCACAAAGTGTATAATTTTATTCAATTAAAATAATAATCTATATCGTATTTTTATACCATAAGTAGTAAATTGTCTATGACTTCATTTTAGAAAAATTAAAATAAATTGTATATTTTTGTTTATTTCATTAACTAATATACTTATGACAATAAATATACTTTAAACATTTAATATGATATTTGTCAATCCATGTAGGATTGATTTTTAGAAAAATAAAAAATAAAGTTTTGTAATTTGTGCTACACAGTTACATATAGACTGTGAATGTCAATGTCAAATTCCAAAAACGACGCGGTTTCGTTAGCGGCTTCTGTTTTAACTAATATTGTAAAAGTAAGTTTGCTTCTTATTATAATATCAACAAGAAATCAAAAATAAATACATACTATTTACAAGTTTTCTTAATTTCAGATAAAAACTCAAAATGGCTGCGGCTATGCCAATTAACCCCAAACCCTTCCTGAACAGCCTCACAGGAAAGTCTGTTCTTGTTAAATTAAAATGGGGACACGAATATAAAGGGTTGCTAGTCTCAGCAGACGGTTACATGAACTTACAGTTAGCTAATACTGAAGAAATCGTTGATGGGTCATGTACAGGTTAGTTACTTTTTCATATGAATATATTAGTTAGATTCTTAAGGTTACACGGCTATCATTTGATCAAATTAGACAGTCTAATTTTAGATCTGAAAGGCTTTTGAGGACAGGTGGCTAGTAATGGAAGAGTGTGCAGTTAAGATCTTTTTCCATCTTTACAATCATGAAATATATATTTGTCTTTTGTGCACTTGGAAAAGTGCATTTGGTGGTAGCACCAAAGCAGTATCTTTCATATATTATTACTAAAACTATATGAATTGACCATAGTGTGTTTGTTCTATTCTTTCTACTTGCATCACTATTGAAGCAGAAAGTAAAAGAGAATATTTGTATTATTATAATTATGATATTAAGACTAATTTCATTAATATTATATAATATCTTAATTTGCATTTATTTTGGCTAAACCTACCTTAACTCAACTTTTTCTCATATTTATAGGAAACCTTGGAGAAGTACTAATCAGATGTAACAATGTTTTATATGTGAGAGGTGCGGAGGAAGAAGATGAAGAGGGTGAGATGAAGGAATAGCATTCGTGGAAATTTTATATGAAACAATAAAAACTGGGTCAGCTCTTAAACTAAGTGTCTAAAAATAAGGTTTCCAATTCCAAATCTATTGTACTTTTATACTTAAGTCAGTTCTACTGTAATAAAATATGTGATTTTTCAATTAAATATAAGATATAAATATATTTACTATGTTTTACTGCCAAGTCCATACTTATGATGGAAAATAAAACATTTTATATCATAAACAAATATTAAAATAAAAATATTTTATATTGGGACAAGGATCCAGGTCCTATTGGGTAGGGCTCCAGAGTGAGGAACCTCTTCAAGATATGTGCCATTTTAAGCAATACTGCCTTCTGCACCTGGTTCTTGATCCAACAGTTAAATAATAACCTCTTAGAATGTTGGTTGTATTTCAAATTGGATTGAATCATTCGATTCTCACTTGAGGTAATGAAATTTTTAATATTTTCATTTCCAAAACAAAATAGACAAAACACGGTATTTAGTTCCGCCAATCAACTCACTATGCTTCCGAAATTCAATGCAAAGTGGGGAAAGGAAGTGTCTTAATGGAAACAAAGTGTCTTAGCACTAGGCTCCCTAACAAAAAAGAAACAAGTAGTGTTTAAGTTGTATATTATCGTCAACAAATATTTACAGAAATCACAACATTTATGGTCACACATACAAGGCCTACATATATTTTTGCTTTAAAAATAAATGCTTTTATATTTTCGTAAATTCAAACTAATATGAAGATATGTATTTGATTCAAATATTATTTTTCAATTTTAAAAACGGGGCAAAGTTGAAAGTATTTTGAAACAGAAGTTACACATAATATTTTATTATGTATGTAAGTATTTTGTGCATAAAAGTTTATTTTTATAGCAGTGGCGGATTTACTAGCAGGCTGAGTAGTTCTGAGTCTATTGCGACAAATTTGCGAAAATATATTTCTTATGGAAATAAAAAAATGTTACTGATCTTTGGCCAAGTTTACCATTCTCCAAAAAAAACGCGTGTCTCTGAGTATACCCTATAGAAGTGAATTCTCCTTAAATTTGAGAAAAAAATTGTTGGATTGTAATAACAACCAAGAAATCGAGAATAAGTAATTTGAAAATATATAAATCCGCCACAGTTTTTTTATTATAAAATAAAACACAATTTTTTACTGTTATGTTGACACATTGGAGTTTTTTAAGATTACATTAAAAATATATTAGGTAGGTACATAAAGGCCACAATACATAAACAATCATTCTTAATAGTCCTCAAAATACTTAATAATTAATAGATTCACACTTCATTGCTTGCTAGTTACGAAACTTGGAAAGTTGACAGTTTACAAATATAAATTTTATTTTTAGAAAAAGAAATATAACAATGAAAACATTGGGTAAATTTTGAGTATTTTTTTATTATTATTTTGCTTCGCATTATATTACGTATATAGCAAGGTAGACAGGAAACCTAATGTTACCCACGCAATTTTTGTAACATTGCGTGATGAGTGATGGCACTCGAAGCCGTGTTTTGTCTTGTTGCCAGAACGAGGAAGTTAAACTAACTCATTCCCCGTGGGAATCGAACCTACAACCGTCGCGTTTACCGCAGACCTTACGCCACTGCGCTGAATTAGTAATAGTATAATGTCTACATCGAAAATAATTTTGTTTTCTTGTCATCAACCCTTTAATATATTATTGAAATTAGCATTAATACATACACTACTTTAATATTTACGAACATACATTGTTCGTTATTTTATTTTTAACATAATATAAATATATTGTTATATGTTGTAGTTATAACCGACGGTCCGGTTCTTTCGATTACATGACGAATAACTGACATGCTTTATAATATACCCAAATAAAGTATAATCTTATTTTTATTTCATTTTGAAGAATATAATTTATAACGCCATTTTGTTTCATTTCCGTTACAGAACTAAATCTATAGACAGATAAAATATGCTACAACTTTTTTAATTAAATTTTAATATGAAATATTCTACAAAAGTTTTTTTAATTAAATATTAATCTTCAAAAAAGTTTTTTTTTCGATGAAACTAGGTTTACTATTTAATTCTAATGTTTTCTTTATTATGGCATAAGTATTAAGGCAGCTGATAAAATGTATATTGCTTTCTATTTTTATATCATATTACATATAAATATATATTTAATATTTGTAATGTAATTTATGAACTTTTTAAATGCTAGTTTTGGAAATAAGAATATAAATTCTTTTTTGAGGTACAGGATATGTACTGATTAAATAATTATCTTTTTATTTTTCATTTTAATATATTATGTACTGTTTAGTTCTCTGTAGTAGTGGAAATTTTTCTATGAAATTTTAAAAAAGCCTAAACAGATTTAATGTAAATTTAAAGTAAAAATATATTTGCTTATCAATTAAGAAATTCTGAGCAACGAACTATCATTAAAAAGAGAATATATCGCAAAACGGTATTAATAATTCAAATTATCAAAGTTATAAGTAAATATTTTGATATCACACAAATTGGTATAATAGATCGTTATTGCAAAAATGACCTAAAACATAGTGTTATTTGATATTAGGAATAGAAAAATATTTTTAAATAATGTAAAAAAAAATGGAAAGTATTGAGAATCAAACAATTACAAACGTTCAGGACATTATTTTAAACTGATATTTTTGAGATAAGTCTATTGAGATTGATTGTCATGGAATCGCTCAAAATGCGAAAATTATAAAAACAAATCTCCTAAATTTCTAAGGTTTATAAAAAAAATAACAATTTTTCTATATGAAATATATTCTGATATAACACAAAATAAATGTGATGTTTTTTTGACACTTATTAGGTCATTTTTGTTTTAACAATAATTTTACAATTACAGCTAGTAGTAATATGCAGTTATCGCTACGAATCTCTTGTCGAGATAGCTCTGCTCTATCTCTACTGAACCACCTACTTCCTTTGCTAAGGTAAGAATCTGGAATAAAATGAGCACTTTAAATTAATAAGGAAGAAAATAAAAAAACCTTCACGTTTTATTCCCGATACAGCGGCGCAAGAAGCAGAGAGAACCTAGTGTTAAGACAATGCGGTCTCCATTTTCCGCCGAATTCTAAAGGAAATAAAAAAATAACGGTACGGCTAAAGAGTCGTCGCCACTGTAGATCCCGTTGTGATCGTTAGTTGCACATGGCATGAGCAGATTTGGTTTTAGGATTTTCCTTAATTTTGACTATTATCCTTACGAGTGAACAGTGTGCAAAAGTTTAGAAAGCTTAATTTCAGGACGGCCACAACTCGCTGACGTACTCTTAAACTTTATAACACCAAAGTACATCTTTCAACGTTTAAAAACGTTTATTTATATGTACACTAATTTCAGCATCTATTATTCTCAATTACTTTCATTCACCATTCTGGTAATAAAGCGCGGCGTTGAGTTCCGTCTAGTTCGCTAACTTGGGCAGTGAAATGAAGTGAACAGAGCTACTAGAACTAGACCTAGAACTAGAACTATTAATTATACATAAATATTACCTGATCCGTCCTAGTATTTCTCGGTAAATACAAGGCTATGTTGGAATTTATTTGTCGAGCGACTCTCACTAGCTCTGAGGCAGGTTTGGGTTCTAACATTGTTTCTATATCGTATTCAAAATTCTGAAAAATAAAAGTATTTTAAGTTTATTTGATAATAACGAGATTGTGTGATTATGCAACACTATTTGAGATTTGAACTTTTGAACTCGATAATATCGTTTTAGTCAATTATAAAATATTCCCAATTCCATACTATTACTTTTTAAATGTTTCGTTTCTTATATGAGAGACAGAGTGTTTTCATCATCACCACTTTAAATGAAACTACAGTTTTAACTACTCTATAAAAGCCTAATACAATTTAAACAAAAGAGATTTTTTCAAAAATGAAAAAGTGGTTTTTTCAAACAAAATAATGAATAAAATTATAGTTCACGCACTTCCCGACGATCTTTAATTTAAATTTGCTTGCGTATTCACTTAAGTTATAAAAAATTAAGTACAAATATAAGTTTGTAATTTCCTTGTTTCTGTTAATAAATTATCATTTTCCAGATTTTCATCTTTATTTCTAATGTAAGTGCCAACTTTTTACAATTCAAATTCTAGAAGCCCATTTTTTTAATAATCATATGAAAGTTTACTCATAAAATTAAAAAGAAAATAAGTAAAATAAGTAAATTAAAAAAATTAAAAAAAGCCATTTTACCTCAGAATACTTAGGCCCACCCCACGGCGGGCTCAAAAACACCATATCAGCTACAAGAGTGGGCGCGAGGAGGAAAAAGTCACCAACTATAAACTCTATCCTCTCCGCGACGCCGTACACCGCCGCGTTGTGTTTGGCCATCTCTATTTTAACAGGGTCTATGTCTATCGCTATTACTGTAAAAAAAAGACAACTGTCACAAAAAATAATAGAAAAGTTAAAAAATATATTAATAAAAATATAGATAAGGGAAAGACAACTGAATGGAAACGCCGTGCATTGTCTTGGTAGAATGTAGGAATAAAATAATTCGCTGGCTCGAAGAGATCTTAAAGTGAACGAGAGCACCTTAAATATCTGATTTTAAATACTGGACGACAAAAGGCTCAGGTAGACAAAACGCGGAGTTAGGTTCCGCTACCAATACAAACGTAAACAAAATAGGTCAGTGCGTGTGAAACGGAGTGTCTCAACAATAGGTTGCCTCTGTATACTTTGCCATGGGAATAAAAAAAGCAAAATGGAAATAATATGAATGAAGTTAACAAGTAAGTCACAACGGCATAAATTCTTCATAGAATTAATTATAATTATACATTATATAAAATAATAAACACATAAATACCTTTTTTGGATGTGAACGCGAATTGTATAGTATTCCCGCCGGCGCCACAAAACGCGTCTACGACAGTATCGTAAGTGTACTTGGTTGCTATATGTCGCGCCACACTCTCTGGGGTGACACTAAACCAGCTTTCTCTGTCGAGACGCACACCTTCGTCGAACCTAGCAGGTAACCAAAAACAGGCATAAATAAGAATTGAATATCTTATGTGAGAACAAACACGGCGTTGAGTTCCGCAACTCATCATACAAAACGGACAGCTTTCATTGGAAAGGTATTTAAATCAGTACTTACTACTTATACACACTTACTATTATACATACTTTTACACTGTACTAGTGTACACTGTAAAAGTATAGTACAAAAAATATATTTTTTAACTTCACACTGTATCTGTAGGGCAAAATAGATAAAGGGAATCTAGTGTGAAGACACTCTGTTCCTCACTTTTCGCCGAATTTTCGAGACATTGAGTGTTGAATGGCTGAATGGTTGGTTTTATCAAAACAAGGAAATAAAAATATTAACCAATTAATTTCACGAAGTGTTTTTAATTCAATGGCAAGCGGGAAATGGTAATGTTTTAATAGGAAATGGAGTGTCTTTATACTAGGATTCCTACAATCCTACTCGAGTCCTACAATGTACGGAATACGGCGAGATGCTTAAAAAAATACAAACTCCGATCCAAATTCTACATACATAAATTACAAAGAAACTATAAATGGCATTATCCTACATAAACTATTTTTTTAATTCAAACCTGTAGTTTCTGAGATTAGTGTGTTCAACCAATAAACTTTTCAGCTCTACAATATTAGTATAGATACAATAGAACTATAAATTTATATTTTCTAATGCATTACCTATGGAACAATGAATGTCGTTTCTTCCAATATTTATACATGTTAGAGTCACCTTTGAGTTCTTCTGGCATATCGGAAACATCATATTCCTCTATACGAGAATGCCTTTTGCCTCTACGCCTTCTTTTTGTTTGATCTGTTTAAAAATAAGTAACTATCAAGATGATACAATTTTTTTCTTAACTTTACGCTTTATGCCGCAAGCAGCAGGGTAAACAGAGGGAACCTAGTGTTATGATACTCCATTCCCATTAAGATACTTCCGTTCTCGACTTTCCGCCGAAATCTGGAGGCACTGAACTTTGAGTGGCGGAACTCAATGCCGCGCTTTGTCTAATTACTAGAACGAGGAAATTAAAATATGGGAAGGATATTAAAAGAGTGAGAATCAAACCCACAACCTGTCACATTTACAATATCATATGGCACGTGCCACTGTGCCATATGTGGTCTCAATGCGTTAGTTACTTATTAATTATTCAAACATTATTATTAGCAACAAATAAAGTTGTAACAACTATAATATAGTGGCCTCCCTGAAGTTAAGCTTTCTGTACTTTTGCGCATTGTTCATTGAGAAAACTCCCAAAATCAAATCTGCGCAGCCGTCTACAGCTAACGTCATGGCAGCCACAACATATCACCCGTACTGTAAATTAATATAAAACTCACTTGTGCTTTCAACGGTACATTGTACTACATCTACAGCTTCACTATTCCCATCTTCTTGATTCAAATTAACTTCTTCTGAATCTTTTTGATTCAGATCAACTTTTAAATCTTTTTGATTTAAATCGACTTCTTCTAAATCTTCTTTAATTTCCTTCTCTTCTGTAACTGCTTTATCTTCCTCGCTTTCTTTTAAATTATCAATGTTGGTTTCCATATTCTTTTCTAAATCTGATTGTCCATCATCGTCGGTTAACATTTCGTCGTCTTGTGATTCTTGACTCTTTAAGCAAATTTACATGATTATTAATATAAATATCATTTATTCACTCGAGCTGTAACAATGTTATAAAATCTATGATCTGAATTTGGCTTATTTTTTGTCATGTCTTCAAAACTAAATTAAACTTGGCAGTAATACGACAACACAATAATAATATATCATCAAGCTGGTATGATGATGGAGTCAGGACTTGAATAGTGAAAAATTTTCAGAGGTCCCTAGTAAACCACTTTACTGTAGACTCACATAACTGTATGTATGTATATATCTGTATATCGTATTCCATAGCACTTTGTGTAGTAAACTATAATTATTTGTTGTGTAGACTATATAATTATTTTAAATTATTAATGCTCAATTGTGATGTGCTAAAGAAGTTAACTATCTACATAGTCATATACAGTGAAACTTTATAAAAGTTAAACATATAGGACGGTGCCAGAAGCTAATAAATTATTATTCTAACATAATGAATAAGATACATTATAGTAGAATATGTTGTAATTATAGTAAAAAGTTGTAATTATAGTAAAAAAAAAAATATTGCTTTATAGCTGCACTCTCTATTACACATATAATACCTTTTAAATAATTAAAATAAGCACACCTGATCCAACTGATAAGGGTTCCCAGCATCATCAAAATATGTTTTCTTAGAACCATTAGATCTCTTATACCTTGGTGGTCTCAACCTTGTCAATTTTTTCCTATAAATCAATTGTCCTTTAGGTATTTTACTTGAATCTAATGCAAAACCCATTATTTGAAACGTCGAATTTATTTTCTCCGATACAATTTCATCGTCATCTACTTCGTGGCTGAAAAAACAAAATTAATACGATTATAACAAGAGAACACAAATGGTATTCTTATGATGCCTTATAATTACCTTCTTTTTAATGAAATCGGTTTATCTTCAGGTGGTTCGTCATCACCATCTTCATAATTATAATTAGAATTAGTTATATTAAACTTTTTATTATGTAAATTTGATTCGCCATTTTGATCTGCATCTTCTACTGCAACAGTTTCTGTTTCTTTTTTATCATCACTATTACCATCCCCACTATCAACTATCTCTTCATCAAAATCTTTTTCCTTTTGTTCTTTTAGTAAATTTTGTAAAAGGGCACCAACTGAATTGATTATACGATTGTTAGCTTTTTTCGATTTCCTTTTAGGTTTTGTAACTTTTTCTTCCAACTGTATTTTATCTATTTTAGTCTGCACTTCAATAACTGAGGGCAGTTCTTGTGAATTGCCTTCACTATTCTCACATTCGACATCTAAGCATTTTAATTCTTCTACTTTAGTTTCTGGAATTGGCGATACTATTTTATTTATTGCTTGATGACATTCTATATAGTTCGCGTAATGTAAAGCGTATTGTTCACCAAAATGGTTTTTCCATAAAAACTGCCAATATTGCTCAGTATCTAAATCTTCTACAGGGTGTTCTTCAGTGTTTTCCTCAACATTGATTATTCTCGTTTGATCATTGAATTGATCATCAGAAGTAGATGATGATACACTGTAATCGTCAGTGGGAGTAGAATTTGACGTAACATGACTTGAAGTTATATTATAACTAGAAAGAGTCATTTTAGTTACGTTCGTCATAGAATCAGTGCCTGGCAAAGTTTTAGGACTAACAATTCTATCGTGTTCCGAACAAGACCTTCGTCTGTGAACTGGTAGCCATGTTTCATCTTTTTCATTTGTTTTATCATTAGCTTTTTCATATTTTTCCTCAGAATTCTGATCTTTTCGTCCTTTTTTATAAGGATTTACTTTGGAATCATAAGAAAATTTTCTTTCTCTCATATTTTCGTTTTCATTTTGCTTGGGATCTACTTCTGCGTCATATAAAGGTTCAGTGGAATGTTGTTTTGGTAAAATATTGTCATCTGAATCTAAACGACTTTCACCTACATACGATGGATTGATATAATCACTGTATTTCTTAATCCAGGAAGCCCAAATAATTCTTTCGCCATTGAAAGCCCAGAACTGTTCCCAAGTGTCTTCCGATAAATAATTTTCATTATTATCAACATCTCCTAAGAAATCTTGTTCCATTTTTTCAATTTTATCAAGAGTTGTATAGTCGGAATGAGTGTCTTGATATGTGAGATCGGCACCACTGTCACTAGGTTGAAGGGCATGGGAAGTAAAACCATGAATTTGTGTAGGATCTAGTTCATCGGTTGAGCAATAGTTGTCGGTATGTGATGCACTACAATAGCAGCTTGCACCTTCATCTTTCTGTGAATTTAACATATACTTTTAATGATAAGATTCATGATAAAAATTACTTACACCAAATCTACATTTTTTATAAGTATGGAAGCATTGTTCTGTAATATAATTTACATTTACATTTTTTGTTTCTATTTTTCTATATAATTAAGAATTCTTTCCTTACTTCACACTTAACTTTATATGATGTGTCCAAAGAGAAATGAACATGAGAGTGGTCATCTACTTCTTGTGAGTGAGAATCTGCTACCACCTCAGCATCACTCTCACTGCCATATTCCT
>FASU01047416.1:0-12923 GCA_001486225.1 Heliconius pardalinus sergestus
ATCTGTTATTTTATTGGCGCAGTCTCATCTTGCCCCTATTTCATTTGAGATCAACAAGATTTAGTTTTTTCGTTGTTTTTTTTATAGCCAGATAGGTGTTTATGGTCCAGAGTAATCGGAATAAGTAAGGAAATTGTTGATCAGTCGATAAATTTTGTAATGCTTATTGCCTTACAAAGTGGTTTAGAATTATTAATTGATTGTCCTATATTGCGTGTGCCTGACAGATCCTGGTGGTTGTGTGTTTGAATTACATTTCAGAGAACATTTAAAACAAATCCCCAATCTTTATTTTAAAAAATGTATGAAAAAATGGGGTGTTCTCATTAGTTTCATAATGCCTAAAGAACTACTAACTCACTAGCTAAACATAATGTATTGATTGGAAGAAAACGTATACGAAGGTACTTCTATAGTTTGAATGTATTATTTAATATAGCTCAGTCGAACGTAGCAAGATAATGGGGCCCTAAAATAATGACCAGGATTTTATGAGTATAAATGATGTATTGTTATTGCTAGTGTCTTTCTATGTAATATAACATACTATACTACATATTGTATGTGCCTAGGAAATAGTTAAAATTTGACTAATGTTTTGTAATTGCTATTCTTTCTTTTGTTTCCGTGCTTTTAACCTATACTTGATACTTTTCTTTTCGATTTCGACTCTATTTAAAAGAGTATGAATTAAAAAGGAAGAACCTACCACATCATTTGATTTCACGATGTACGCACAGCAGGATAGGCGAATAGAACCTGAGAACTAAGTGTTGAGTCACTTCGTTCCCATTAAGACCATTCCGTTGCCCACTTTCCGCCAAACTCTGAGACGACCGAGAGAGCCTTCCCACCTGCGCTACTATAGTCGTTATATTTTTTGTTATCCACAATTAAGATTATATAAATAGATACAGATAAAAAAACTATAAGAAAAACAGAGCAGAACCTTGTTAGCATTTTATTCGGGCACGATCACAAGCTCGTTGATTATGTAAAATAAAGATATTTAATTTCCATGGTGACCATGGTCTCACGGTAATTTGCTTGTGGCAGTATTCTCATTGACTCAGTGAAGCAGATCAAAGGCGAATCGATGAATGATAGGCGTTAACCTATTATCTATGGCGTGTTTCACAACCGTCTTGTTTTATACGTAACGTGTTCTTGGATGGGTGTTCTAGGTGCTGGGGTTATGTCTCTTCTAGTGTACGACACACTAGAAGGGAGATAATCCCGTTTACATATGAGTAGTGCTTATAAATATATTTATTATTTTCTTATAGAATTTCTTATATGCAGGTCATCATATAATACAAAAGTTCTTACGGGTAATATCAAAAACTATGTTCTAGTTACATTCTTATATATTAGGTACATTTTTATACATTATCTAGAAAAACTAACGCAGTAAGCGCTACGGAGAGCTACCAACCAAGAAATCTTGTTTTCAAACAGCCCGCCGTCTAAATGAGCGACTTCATACATAATTCATGGAGCAAGGCAGAAACTCATTGATTGCCCACGGCTATACTACACCAAATACTACGTTACAACCTATATTACAAAGGATTCTGGTCCGCTATTCCATACGAATACGTGGCAACTTACGGTAAAATTTGACAATTCAGACTAACACACCAAAGTCACCTCTAAACTATCTAGATACGGGTGAGTTTCCATCGCTTCGATCTAAATTAGGTGGTGACCTTGGTTCCAGGGTGTTTTGTGGGGGGTGTCTGCCTGGTAGGGGGGTGCGTCGGCGGCTTGCGTAACAGATATTTATATCGAGCCGAACCCGGAGCTTGCCGTCTGGGCGTGGAGCTCGGTGGGCGTTGTTATACGTGACAGTATTCTACCATGCTAGCTGAAATCGTGGAGATATTTCGTATATTATTTGTGTTTTACGTATGATATTTCGTATATTATTTTAATTTTTACGTATTTCTTATAATGATACTAAATAGAAATATTAGATTGCTTTAGAGCTGTATGTGTTTAATACTTTTTAGAATACTATTTTAAAACAAACTTGTGGAACACTTAAAAATGTAAAAAATATATTTATAATACTATTTTTTTTCGAGTTATCGAATACATTTATTGCAAATCATGAAATATTTTGCAACCGATATCATGCCACATTAATTGATAAAGAAAAATCATTGTCTGTCGTCAGGTTGTGCAGGTGATAAAAAGTCTAGTAGGTACTGTCGATAACGATGAAGGTCACACGTTTCGTTGTTACTATAACTATACCCAACGAATGGGTTACCCAGTTATATTAAAAGAAAACTGACCTGTAAAAAGGTTAGGTCTAAATAAAATGCACTTTTTATTGTAGAAAATATGTAAAACGAAGAAAAATATGAAAATGTTACTTATCATTTCTTTTTTTATTTCTTCAATGACATATCTCTATGAAGGTGAAAAGTCGATAAGTTTTGCGCAAAACAACGATGTTCAAATTATTATCAAAGCTATTATCGTCATTTTTCAGAATGTCAGACGGATGTGAGACATTCGACTACATAAGTGCTTAATATCTATTTTTGTTATTATATAACGAAAACCGCATATTTTTCGCGTAAAAGAAGTGTTAAGGCAATGTAGTCTTTGAATGCTGTACCTTATAAATACCGAATGATTAAACTACATTAACTAAGTTAGTACAATATATAGTTAAAATATTTTATGAAATACATTTACATTGGGTTTCAATATATTCATTTTATACATCTTCACGAATTTTCATCACGTCGCGGTTTAAATATTACTAAATAGGTAATTATTTCATTATTATACAATAGAAACGTCTTTATTGCATATAAAAAAACCATAAACGAAAAATAATTATTATATATTGTTTGTGCTTATCAAATATGTTTATAGTAAAACCGTGAAATATTTGGCAAACTTTCATCATTCTGTGTTATCAGCAATAAAAAAAGAATGTAGCAATTATATCAATTAATTTTGAACCTCGTCTTATTAGAAACATTGCATACTAGACAGCGGCATCCAGTACCGCATTTCATCTCACCAGAACAGCAAAACAATCGCCCTGATTTGTTATTGTTTCATCAAAGCGCTTTGGCTCCAAGTTCTAAAGACGAGAGCTCAGCACGCACCGCACCATCGCTCTCGTATCTAAACAGACGGTTGCCATAAAACTGTAATGGCATGCAGATAAAATAAACTATAGTTTCATTGAATAACAGCCATTGCTGCTATAAACACGTCTGGCTCGGCCGACTGCTTTTAATTAAGTAAGCGACGATGTGCATGGAACATGGCGGGGATTCGCGCCATTTCGTGAACTGTCAAAACAAACGCGCCCATTGATGGCGGTTAGGGTTGTCGCTGTGACGGTTTTTGTTTTTTTTTTATGTACAGAATATCTGTTATTTTTAAGTTGTTGTATGTTGTTATATCTATAATTTAATGAAGTAATTTGTAAAGTATTTATTTTAATGATAAACAATAAAAAAATCATATTTTACACTTATTTATTTTTCATAACAACCCTAATAAATGTTTATAAAGACGTCAGTTCGGGTAGTAATGGACGCATACGTTTTGTCTATTTCACATCAACTTTACCCTTTACGAAATCACGAAATAAAATATAATTCCAAGTTATTTCGTAAGTATTTACTGTATAAACCATTATGCTCGTAAGCAAAATGGTTTAGATGGTCGTAATCAAACGAAGAATTTAATTAATAAACTTCGATAAACTCTAAAGTATTTTAATTAACATTTAAATAACGCGGTAATTAAATTATGAGTAAAGCGTGATAATTAAAACGTATAGATATTATTTTCTAATCTGTTGTATAACACGCAGGTCATATATTTGTAAATGAATTATGTTATATAATTGTTATTATATTTATAATAATCATAATGATAATAGTTTTAAAAAATGTATACAATTATGTTTTAAAAAATGTATACACGTTTATAATTAGTTTTAAAAAATGTATACACGTATATATTTTCCTTATAGATTAGTACATTGCAAGTTAGCAACCAGCCTGCTTATTATATGGATTAAAATTCCGATTTAAACATGATGTATAATCTTATCATTTAATAACCACGCCGTTAAAGAAATTACTGAGTTATCTATTCGTCTCTGTCAATTATAATTTGTTTAATAAATTATTGATTCAAAAAGCAAATGAGGTAATAATTAAATATTAATAAACTTGTAATGATTACAAGGGACTTTTTTAATATTACGCTAAAACTATAGTAACTATCGTAATCGCATCGATCGTATCGTATTTTAAAATGATTTTAAGTTTAAATAATAATTATTTTTATGCAAGCTATTTGTTGGGCTTACAAAATTTTTTATACTTGTGTTGTTTTGTTGAATGGTGGAACTTAACGCCATGAATTGTCTTATTGTCAATAATTAAATAATTATACTGAAAAATATTGAGCTTTATAACTTGCGTTACGGATAATGACTTTACTAATACTTTAATATAGCGTAAAGTAAGGTAACACTGCGTAACTCAACATTATAAGAGAAAGCATAAAATACAAACGCGTTTCTCACTGGTCGGGCACGAAAACACTGGCACGTGCTCAAACATAGCAAAATTACTTGCAAGTAGGCCGCAATCCAGCTCTCCTGACCCCCGCGTGCCCATTGACCCACCTTCCACCGCCCAAACAAAGCTACGCAGTCTATCTGGGGTGGGGTCTGGTTACGCTGGGCGGGCCGATGGTTGTGTACGTTTTCTCATTAGGAACCTTTGTTTCGTGTCTTCTTATCTAGATGGAAAGTTATGTGTTTTTATAATTCTAAGCTGATGTGTTGTGCGTGCTTGGAAACAACGTTGATTCTGTTTTTTGTAGCTTAACTAGTGAAGTTTAATGGGTATTTAGATGGAATTTTACAGATTCTATCTGGGGAGTAAGTTATGGGCGAGTTTTTGTGTAAAACACCCATAAATGATTAAGACAAATATGTGAAATTATATTTTAAATACTTTCCAAATATATATTAAAAAAGAAAGCAAGTCTTACACATACATACGAGTATATATAAACAGTAATTGTGGTTTAAGACTGTTTAGTAACGCGTCACAGGGTGAGGTCGCGTCTGGGGGTCGTCTGCGGCTGGCCGCGACCTACATAGCCCTCCCCCGACCACCCCCTGACCCCTCCCTCCGCATCACGTCAATGCCCACCCCCTCCC
Organism: Heliconius pardalinus sergestus; assembly: GCA_001486225.1. Lineage (NCBI taxonomy): Eukaryota > Metazoa > Arthropoda > Insecta > Lepidoptera > Nymphalidae > Heliconius > Heliconius pardalinus. The sequence goes on from FASU01047416.1 coordinate 5,219, forward strand.
TAACCTGCATTACGTAAGCCGGGTGGGTTTCTGACGCTGTTGCTAGTTTCTCGATTGTTGGAACGTGCTGAGCGTAGAAAGTGATGATATTTTTGGAATTACTAGACGAATTATATGTAAATGTTCTAGGATTAACAGGATGATTCAATGTTTCTTGTGAGGCGATTACCATATATTTGCTATATCTGGATTCTGGATCTATGTTAGCCATTTTCTCTGTTGTTATCGATCGATCTCCACTTTATACTGAATTGGCTGACTACAGATGTTTTACACGCAATAAATAATTGCCATCTAAATTCTACACTTCAGCCTCAGGTTTAAACAAGTTGTCAGATTATACAGACGGTAGGCTGGTAACGACTACCCATAATGTTAGATCGACTACCGGAACCCACTGATTATCATGTCCTCCGCAGCTCGGAGAAGGTCGTTTGCATATCCGATGAAAGTAAACGTTGCTTTACAACTCTTAATATAACTTATTAATGCTTCAATTACCAGCTCCATAAAAACTACTTAAAACAAATGTTATTTGCATATATGGCCATTAAAAGACTTATATTTGGATATTTTTAAACAAAGGCAGACAGAACGTCATAGCCAAACATATAAAAACAAGATAAAATGCTTTACGACAGTAATAATGCGATAAACGAGTACATATACTATTATTTATTAAAAACATTTAATAATCTTAATGTCACATTTATCGGTCACGATAGACTCTACAAACGCACCTTATCACTCGACTTTCTCCGCGACGCAATAGTTGTTTTGCTATAGCATAACTTTCCTCGACGTCAGTGAGACGGGAAACTGGCAAACAATAATAATCTCTTGGGTGTTCATTGAAATTACGATTATAGGAGTTCCGTATATGTAATTCAATTGGTTAGGTTATACTAATTGAGTTGAATAGTGACACAATATGAATTTTACTACTTTTGTTTGTTCTACTTTTCTATAATGCTCTTTCAGTTTCATTCACACCATATTTATGATATACAAATGTAACTTATCAGGTTGGTAAAATAATAGGTACCTTAACATGCTATCAACCGTCTCGTTACTAGATTGTTTTTTTTTTTCAAATATAATAACAATCATATCCCTAAAATATTATGTCATACAAAACAAAATTAACTGTTTTTTTTTCTGAATTCCAGGTGGTGGAAACAATAGTATGCAAGCCAGAGCCTCCAGAGTCACCCCCGAAGAAAGTAAGAAACGAAGAGTACAGCTATGCGATATATCTAGATCCATACGCTCACTTGCGATACAGAACCGTACCAGCGTTCAGGCCGTGGGGGAAAAGGGAACCGGAACTCCAACACCCAGAAAGAGTTGTTCGTGTGGCTGACTGCACCAGGTTCGAGCAAGACTTCCAGCCAAATGTAGCTTTAAAACCTCTCACGCCTCCTGTAGATGATGTTACGTCGTCCACATCACCTCCGCCGTCAGACCCTGAGCTAACCGCCAGGCTTCTTGACGCTGAAGCCAGGCTGTCAGAAAGAGAGAGGCAGTTAGATGAGCGGGAAGCAGAGCTAGTGCGCAGGGAGGCGAGGCTCGAAGAGAGGGAACGAGAGCTGGAGCAGAGAGCTCGAGTAATGGACTGTTCGGAGAAGCCGGAGCCCAACGCGTCTCCAACGGACTCGCCGCCGCCGTGTTGACCAACGCGAGTGATTGTTAGGCGATTTTGTGAAAGAACGCTTCATACGAGTACAAAGTGACATTTGCTGACGTGCCGTTGTATATAGCCGTTGTTGTTTTTATCGACCTTTGATACGACAGATCTACCAAGACATGCTCACAGACACAGACGTCTGGACGTCTACTTTGAAGTACAGTTTACTGAATTTATCACGTTTTATAATCATTGAAAGTTTTTCTTGTAGTCTCTTTCAACGTGTGCCATTCTAGAGGTACAACTGTTACCTTTTGTATAACCTCATTTCTGCTTTTCAATATAACGTAATACTCACCTAATGTAAAATAGTTTTAAACTTTACAACCATAAGCATAATTTATACAGGGTTATTTTTTTTTTAAGATTAAAGTACGACATAGGTACATAAACTTTTTCTTTTCTTTCTTGTTACCATGTAGACTGTAGAAGATGCAATTCCAAAAGTAGAGACCGACCCCATTATGATAACAAATAACTCTGTATAAAAACCTCAGCTATACCAAATAACAATATGTAATAGAGTTTTCTAAATGTTTTCAATCAAACAAAAGTACAACATACCGCGTGAGGGTTGTCAAAATTTAAACATCCATGGCGAGCGACTTTATTTAAAAATTGTTATAAGAGAAAAAAAAAACATACACTAGCATTAAAAGTAAGACATAATTGTTATATATTATATAAACGATAAGCTATTCTTGCGATAGTACCTAGAATCATCTAAATTCTATGTCGATCACGTCGGCCTAAGATTTACGTAAAAATTTACAAAACATTAGAATAAAATCGCTTAGAATACGTTTATTGAAGCTGTCATAATATAAAATAAGGGTTTGTACCCCACGTTCTACCTCATTGTATATAAAATATTTGGCTAAACTAAGAAAAATGTAAGCAGTTTTTCATTTAGGGCTACCTAATTTTGAGTCTGTACTTTGGAGCAATAATTGGAAATGAAACGATGTGAATCATCACTGCCTGAATTAATTCTAGGTAATTTGATATTGGATTGTACATAATTCAATATAATAAAAACTTAATTACAAAAATATATACAAATATATTATATGAAGGCCGTTCCATATTATCATAATCTGAGAAATGAAATTGCTTTTTTTTTCTAAATATGGTGGATATGGTCTTTTGATCTTTGAATATATACAATCCGATATGTAATACATTTTTTCTGTCTATTTAGAATTTATATTTACATATTTCGCGAATACATCGTTTGTACCGAGTTTCGGCGTAATGAAGTTAGCTTAGTCTTTTTGTCATCACAATATGAAATATTATATTATATACGTCAATCGTAATAATAATGGCGATTTTTTTAGCATTTTCTATATTATTTTGACGTTTTTATCCAGATTTACCTACGTGTAGTTTTCACTTTGCCAGTAAGAGTGCATTTTTTATTTTTTTGTGACTTGAAACGTATCGTTGCGAAAAGCAACTTGTGATTATCTTAGCTGTTTTAGAAGCCTTATTTTTCATTGTGATTAGTAATTTTTAAAAACCCCCTTACTTTATATACCGTTTTTTTAATATATTTATTTGAAAATTTCTGTATATCGTAACGGGGTGTGTATAATATTTGTAGATTATCTGAGATTTATCGAATCAAATTTTCGATTTACCGTTCAATAGAACAATGGCGGACGAGCGCCATTTTTGTTTCACCCAGCGTTGTGAGCTGGGCGTGTATTTAAAATGTGAAATTAAATTTCACTTTTGGAAGCGACTGTTTTATATTTCGGCAAAGCTCAAATATGTATAGACACTGTTTTTCTGTAATATATTCCTTTCAGAGTGCTGTTAATTTGTAGTTAGTTGTTATGGTATTACATTTCTAGATAAGATCGTATCTCTAGTCAAGAGACTTTTCGAGAAAAAAAATAATAATTACCATTTACTTTTTAATATATATCGAAATAGGTACCACAGGCGCGTGTAAGAATAACTTATTTTAAACAATAGATTAGTTAGCGAAGTGTATGTCGGTATGTGTATAATAAGGTGTAAACTATGAAACTTTTCTGTCAGTACCGTTGTTGATCACGTATTTTGGTGCTAAAATAATTTTGGCTTGGCTAACTTAGGGATTAATTGTAAATATAATCATATTATTTTTACTATTTATTGGCAACTATTTCGTTTTAGTGTTGGTTTTTTAAAGGACAGTTTTTTTTATATAAGAATTTTATAAAAAAACTTTTTTTATATACTTATTATTTGTTTGGATTGTAATAATATGGCTAAGCCATTTTTTGTCATGGTATGAAAAAACAATTGTGCGAAATTTCTTGGTTTTCATGGAAAATTCAAAACGTTTATATGAGAGTGCTAAATGTTGCTCCGTCGAGTTTAATTTTTTTTTAAATAATCGTGTTCGCAATCTGTTATAATAAATAACGCTTTAATTCTTATGTAGGTTGTAATATAATTTGTCGATGGAAAAGTTTCAAATAACCTCTCGCTGTCTTCAAAAATGGTGCTAAATATATGCTATCTGTGGCATTTTGACATCAACCAACAATCTTACAAAAGTATAGCCCGACAAGAACTTTATTATTGGTACCAGGAGACCTTTGCGAAGAATGCAATTTTTTGGGTACCCTGGAAATCCCTTCAGAACGCTAACGTACAGTAAGGCGCGACATTGACATTGAATTTATGAAATGGCATCTTCAAAATAGATCTGAAACTTGACAGCGATCTATAAATACGGGCCTAACTGTTATTTATTGTCCGAGTTTTTATATAAGAAAAAGTACAGCCGAAATCCCCATATCGAATATTATGCACACGACTGTACATGCGCGAGTTTGACTCGCGCCTATGTTCACTAACTTCATAAAGTATTTGTCGGGCTATATTACAAAATACATGTAGCCAAAAGTAACTGTTTATTTTTTTGTAACTCTATAGGTTGTATTGTTTTGTCTCTTTATTTTTATTTAAATGGAAAGACAGTGAGAGCGTTCTTATGTAAATAATACTTATGTTACTATATATGGTACACCATGAATGAGTGCAAGGCTGTTATAACCCTAAAGTAGCGTATGCGCTTGTTATCCTGTATCTTAATCTTTTATTTATTTATATATTATACATACATACTTCTATATCTGTGACATTATTTCTTTCTATATAAAAAAAACCCAAGAAAAATCTTGAATTACTAACATTTATTAAAATTTCTTGTTATATTATTTAAATGGTGTTAATTTTGAATATCTTTAAAAGATCTCGATACACGGTCAAGCGCTATTGGTGATTTGCCAGGGTATACTATACTCCTGTGATCTCAATGTGTGAATGCTGATAATACGTACAGTAAAATGACAGTCGCAAAGTAAAAACCTTTAATATAACCTCTACTTTCATTTATTTATTTTAATACATATTTATATATATTTTTATAATTTAAATATTGTAATGATATTTATTATCCAGTGTGTTTTATCTGAATGTAATATTTAAATATTTTTACTCATTGCCTGGCTTTATGAGTGGGGAGCTCGGAACAGATTAAATATACGGATCATTGTTTTCTGTTTTTTTTTTGTATAATAAAGAAATCGATGTTCAATAGCGTTGTATATAATTGAATAAAAACATGTTGATCGAATGAGGTAAAGTCTGTGCCAATAATGTTGTGTTAAGTGAAAGAAAAAGCCCGGCAATTAGTAAAAGATTAACAAAATAGATCTTCCATTACTTGTATTTATATTTTGATACAGCGCCATCTTCTTGTAGAGTACTTAAATTAAATGTAATTTGTCTTGCCTCTAACGACAGCTATGGCTATTTAAAAAACACGATTACGTGAGGTATTATTATTACCAAATAAATATTTCTTGCCTCATTCAAGTCTGATTATACGATAAAGTATTGGATAAATTATCTAAATTATTATATTAATACAGTATTAAAGATACTTACGTCGGTCGAGAGATGGCGCTGTATAACGTTTGAAATATTTATAAAATATTGTTTTTTTTTACATTTTTAGTTGCGACTGTATTATGAGTTAATGGAAACTTGTTTATGAACTGTGTGTGTTTATATCAGAAATTTTGTTTTATTCTAATCCAAAGAATGGTTTATGTTTTTTGGATTGTCATTGAACATTTATGCATTTGATTTTATTATATTGCACCAATAATGGACTACTTAATTTTTTATAAAAAATCATAAAATCAAAAAAATCGAATGATTTTAGTTTTTTATAACTTTATTAATCTATAAATGTTGCATATATATTTTTTTTATTTTTACTAATTTTATTGGGTAAACAGTGAACAATGTGTTAAAATGTTTATATATCTGCACTTGTTTTAGAATAAGCGTGTTTTGCTAACAAGAATAAAACAAACACATATATAAATATCGTGTAAATTGTCAAATATATATCAACTATGATTTGTATAATTGAAATGGCAAAACAAGCAAGCATAGTCCATAATTGGTTAATATAGAAATCGAATGATTTTATCAAAACGGATTTACAGATTTAAATATAATGTACCTGATAATTAGAAGGTTAAGATACCTAAATAAACAAATGAAAATTCTGTTATGCACACACATCATCGTAACGCTGTGTTTCGGAGTGTGTTTTAATTGAAAGCTTATGACCTTGTGGAGCAATAAAATGAAAACATTTTCATATGGTGTATTTGTTCTCCCCTTCCTTGATTTTTTCAGCTTCACGCGTTTTCCCGTAAAGCCGAGTAGAAAGAACTTAGCGTCAAGACATTTCGCTCTCCATTTTTCACCCGAATTTAAGACATTGTGAATCGAATGGTGGAAGTCAACGCCGCGGTAGGCAGACCGAGTAAATGAGAATAATTCATAACCATTGCGTTTCCAGTTAGATGATGTCTGCATATTAGATAGTAATCATCAAAACGTTAGATTGTCTAATAAATCTGTAGAAATAAGAAAAAAATAAGAAAAGGAACTTTATATGTACTACAATATTTTACCTATTTTGAAAAGTAAAGTTTATTGACTAAAATATAAAATAAGAAAAAATACAGTCGAATTGATAACTTCCTTTTCTTACAGGCGTCGGTTAAAAATATTATTAAACAACTTGAAATACAACAAACACTACTGTTAAGAAAGTTTGCTTACACTAAATACAGGAGTGAAATGTTAAGCCGTTTCTGAGATTAACTTGCATAAGCGCACAACCAAAGAGACAAAAATTCAAAAAAATTTTGTTTTGAGTTCTATTAAATTGATAAATGCCACCAATAATAGTTTTTCTCATAAATATTCCATGTACAGGCAGCTGTGGATCTGGGAGTTACTTTTATTATATGTATACATTAGAAACTCAATTATCCGGCCCTCACTTATACGGACGTGATTATTCGGACTATCAACATCGATAATTTTTTTATGCAACCTACTAATTACAATGAAATGTAAGAAAATTTATATTTCATCGATTATCCGGATTTTCGTTTATCCGAATAACTAACGACAATTAGTACGGTTAATCGAGTTTCTACTGTACATTATAGAGGTAGTAGCGATCTCAATAATTAACTAAAGAGAATTTATAATAGTATTCACACAAGAAAACTAGATGGAGCTACTTTACGTACGTAAAATAAAGTAATGTTTGTTATTCATAATACTACTTCATACTACTTTATTCTAAGTAGGTATAGACTTACAGAGTGTAATAAATGTATTTAATGTAAAAAATATATTAGCATATTTTTCGGTAAAGACTAGATTGTATATGAATATTTTAATATACCAGTTTCTTTTTGCAGGCCTCCCGCTTTATTCCGCATGTTGGAGAGGCAGAGAGAAAGTAGTGTCAAGACACTCTGATTTCTACTATCGACTCGTAATCGATACATTACGTGCTAACTAGCGTAACTTAACACCGTCCAATATATCCAAACGGAGAAAATAAACATTTTTCTTACCCCGTTGTAGAACTGATCATCATCAGACATCCTTATGTAATGTTTCATATTTCTATAT
>FASU01047514.1:0-13997 GCA_001486225.1 Heliconius pardalinus sergestus
ATTTCAGATTCCTAGCACATGTAATTTCTAAGATTCCGTGATGAGTGAGTGACCTTTCGATTTTATATATATAGATATGTGCACAATTATAACTAAACCACTGAATTCTTTATTGACTCAGAAAGTTGACATTTAAAAACATAATTTCTTTTGACATTTCAAAAATCAATACTTGTATGGTACCTAGTAGTTGTACTAAATAAAAGGTCATATGCGAAAAATGAATTGTTGAAAGCTACCTTGTGCTAGCTTATCTTTCAGGTTAGGTGGATAACGAAAATGAACATATTTATATTTTTCGATCATATTTAATATATGTATTTTAATTTTATTTATTGTTATTTAACAACATTTGATCCGCCAACGAGTATATTCATAAAGTATAGTGTAAGTAGTTTATGAAGTTCATTATATGTCTGTTATATGTCTGGTCTGGTATGGTGGCAGGGTGCTTAGGTACATAAATGTATGATGCGGAAACTACCGTTTGCTAAATATATTATACAATTAAATTAAAAGTTAATTTTATGATTAAAAGAAAATCAACCTTTAAATCTATGGGAGATTTTAAATACAAGCATATAAAATAAATTTGCTTTTGTCAAGTCTCTTAGGCCCGTATCGCTCTCAAATTTGAGATCTATCTTGAGATGCCACTTTCATTCATAGATTTATGAATGAAAACGGCATCTCAAGATCAATCTCAGACTTTATAAATACGGGCCTTATCAATGCAATACGTTAAGCTGTAAATGGTCACTAGATTGCGTTATAGCGCTTGAACGAGAATGGTAAAACCCGAGTAGAGCCGGGGTGAGTGGATAGTTTTAAATATTATTAGGCATATTTAATGATAGAAATTAATATTTATATATATATGCAAGTAAATATATAGTTGCGTAGCAAAATTTACGCCGTAGTGGTATTCTGTATAAAAATTTTGTACGTGGCTGGTGAAGTGAATGTAATGAAATAATTAATTAATAATAATTAATTAATTTAATTAATTAATTTAGTTAATTTTATTCATTTGCATATAAGATGTCGTTATACTCGCCACGTCCAAATTTTAATACGGTCTTTAGAACTATTATTGTTTAGCTCCACTTAAAAGTAATTTTAAAATAGCTTTAGTGCTAGGACATCTAAAATTCAATTAACTCACTTTTATTTGAGTTTTTGTTACTAAAAATAGTTTGCAAATTATGCTAACACATAGAATTTTGTTAACTTTGCTAGCGCCGACTTGATTTGTGAGCTTATATACGATTTTTATACCACGCCAAGCAAACACTACAAAACGTCTCTAAAGTAAGACACAGTCACCATATAGCCCTATATATAATTTAATTCTCATGACATAACAAAGTTAGTTGTCATTTTAACCCGATAGAGTTGGTAGTCCTGGCTTTTTAAATATCTATAAAATGTCTCTTTCTATGATACCTTATATAAATGCATTTTTTCCTATATTTTCTTAATAAACTTTTTTTTTCACTTTTACTTCTGTGGTTATATTATATATAATATATAATATTTTTTTCCCTATCTTGAAGTATATAGATAGATATTTATTAAATTTTAAAAATTAATTTTTTTTATTAATCTGTGTAAATGTAGAGGCACAATTTTGTTTTGATTTTTACGATATCTAGTAGTAATATTTCTAATAATAAGAAATATCTACATCTCTTTAAATTTCGATTTTTGTATACATTAATCTAGTATGTTTTATATTGTACATTTATGGGAACCCTACGTTCCGAACACTTTGCAGCAGTCTGTGGTCACGGGTATACTGAGGATGTATCCGTCTTTCTGTGGACCCAACTCTTGCGCAGGCTACTATATCTTGCTCTTTTTGGTGTGGTGGGTTTGAGACTTTAAAGTTTTTATGAGTGGGTCCCAGGTGGCAAGATACAACAGATGAGATGTAAACTAAGAGACGGATGTAACCTCAATCTACCCGTGACCACGGACTGCTGCAAACTGTCCGAAACGTCAGGTTCCCAATAATATATAATACAAAATATACGCGATCATTCCGGTTAAAGAGTTTCATTTAAAAATCAATATGTTTAATGGCCGGAGTTAAAGAGTACCATCAGGAGCTTTCACATTTTTAACCTAACTTGGAAAGTCCAAATCGAGCATATACGAAATAAATTATCTTCCCTCGCAGGCTCACTTCGACGTACGTCGCTTACGTTATATTATTTACAATTCTCTAGTAAAGTCCAACCTGCTTTATTTAATAGAAATATGGGGAAATGCCGCTAAAACCAAACTAGCTGATGTCCAAATTTTACAAAACAAAATTATTAAAATACTCTTTATCTTCTAATTCAATTAAATATATATAAAGAAAGCAATATGATGACGCTTAAACAACCATATATAAACAGCACGTCGACGTCGTTCCGTGCGGTCGCGAGGTGCGAGATTATTGACTTTACCTAAAATGTTTACCTATGAGGGAATGTAAGCTCATTTAATGCATTTAATTTAATACATTTAAACTATCCACTCCTAAAAAAACAAATGCATCAATTGAGTAAGCAATAAAAATGTCTAACCCTGTTAACTAATGTACGATCGACAACCAATGTTTCCATGTAAGCGGCCTAATTTTTAAAGTGTTTCATATCTAAAACTGTAAAAAGTTAATAAATATATTCTATTACTTATTAAGTTCGTGACTTGTGAAAAAAGACTGACGGTACTTATCAGTTACTCCAAGGTCTAGTCCTTATCAGTTACTCCAAGTTATAGTTTATAAAAAATACTAAAATTCTGCTTAGCGAAGTGACTGAATGTGTAACAAGTTGTTAACTCACTGTAACACATTTAAAGTTATGGATAGTTAGAAGTGTAACAGTTAACGACATGCTACTAAATTATTCACATCATTATAAAATTGAGATATAATTGGCTTGCATTTTCGGCTTTTCAATACATTTACAAATAATTATTTAAAAAATAAAACGTATAATTGTAGTGTAATTTTGTATGTTAGTATTCGAAACATCGGTACTATCTGTCTGTTTGTCTGTTCATTTTTTCTGTCCATGTTCAATGCTGGACCAATACCAGCCATATTTAACCGCCATGTTAATGAGTGCCCGTAATTTCTTGTGGATTCAAACACCACTTGGGGGAATGTTTATGTATAAAACAGATAATTCCCCAAACTGCTTACTGCTTATACAAAACGTGTGGATGAAAGGCGGAGAACAGAGTGATATATCACTAGTCACACATTAATCGTTTTAGTAATTGACTACTTTCAATACAAATCATATAACACTGAACTGACATACTACTAAAAATAACTACAAAATTATCGTAGCATTACATTACTTACTACATTAATTCAATTGCTTTCACCCTTTCTAGCCATATGTTCTATACAAAATGTATGTAATAGAAAATAACAAATATCTTGTGCAACGTTAATATATAAGCGAAAGTGGTGATTAGCTTGCTAAGTTGATTCATTATTTAAAATTCTATTACCCAGAAACCCCTAGACAATACAAAGGAGAAATGCAGAAACTTCTTGGCGAATCTCCTGGACCTGTCTAGCAAAGAACCAAAATCTGTGGAAAGGAGCGTCAGGAATCTGATCCAGGAACTGATTGACGCTCAAGTGGAGCCGGAGGAGTTCTGTGATAGACTCGAGCGCTTGCTCAATGCGAGTCCGCAACCTTGTCTCATTGGATTCCTGAAGGTAGGTTGGAGCATAGCTTACCTCTGGTGGAGGAGCACGGGAGTAGTTGGACATACATGCATGAGGTAGCACACGGACAAGTGGACTGGAGACATACATTTCCATAGAAAAGACAAGGATCATTCGACTCGCTACTCCACTTTACTTGAGTTGACGTAGAAAGAGTTATTTATTGCACATAATCTCTTTATTAATTGATCACGAGAACTAGCAAAGATATAGAAAAAGAAGAGAATTACGATTGGATAAGTGAGTACTAGAGAGTAGCATCATGCAAAATATAATCATTTCTTCCCGGTATTTCGTTTGCCAAAAAGCAGTAAATTAATTAATTATAATCGCTGGTCTCTTATACAACCCCGGTTATCAAAGGTAAGTAAATGGACTTGAATTTCGAAGGTGTTTTATCCTTAAAAAATAATAATATATAGCACAAGGTAAGTACAATAATTTAGTAATGAAGCTAAACAGATAGTTTCATAGAAAACTGAAATTTCAATTTAGATTTTTTTGTACCACAAAATAACATTGAAATTGATTGGTGTATGTGCAACGTTTGAAAACCGCGGGTCACGTAATTTTACAATTGTTAAGACATCAGTGCAAAAATACGAAATACTATTTAAAATGTAATATTTTGGAAAACTTAGTTTCCAAAAAGTTTTATTATTGTCTTTTTGTGTAGTCATAAAATGTGTGTTTTTTATTTTAAACAAATATGTATAAGAGTATTTTTACACGGGTCGTCTTTTGAATATTTACTAACACTTAACCATTTAATGTTTGTATGGTGGAAAGCTTATGTTCCCCTTCCTTAGATCCCTTGTATGTAAATTATATGTTATGCATATATGAATGTAGAAATTAGTTAATATTCTATGTATTTTTGTATACATGCTTTGAATTTAACGCAGCGAACATAATATGGTAGATAAAGTAGGTGAGTGCAAAAATAGACAAACATATTTATATATTTTTTAGCATCACGCTGTTTCCCGCACATAGCAGGCAGAGGGAACTAGTGTTAAGACGCTCCGTTCCCCATTTCCCGCCGAATTCTTCGAAGCATTGCGTGTTGAATGGCCGAACTCAATGTGGCGCTTTGGGTCAGCACCAGAGCGAAGAAAATGGAAATATGAAATGTTTCATATCCTCGAGTGGGAATCGAACCCACAACCAGTCGCGTTTACTATCACACTTTGTGCCCCTGCGCCACGAGTGGCTTCACTATTTTTTAATAATATGGGATAATGATCTCCGAATGCAACATAATTTGATCATAAAATTCTTAGAATTATTATTGAACAAGTCCAAATTTAAACTGGAAGGTTGACATTCAAAAAAATATTTCAAAATTATTGATTTACAGTAAAAAAAACATGATATACAGTTTTGCCGGAACAAGAAGCTCGAGCTTGAGCTTCGCTAGGAGTGTTTTAACTATTTTTGCACTTACGGCCTTAGTTTGCATCAATTTTAAATAACATATTTTAACCACTACCTATATGATTTAAGTGTGCTGTTGAAAGATAATGTTTATGAACGAACTTTTCAAACTCAATGACCGTTCTGAATATAGCTATAAATTCAACCATATCATTAGAGCAAATAGAAATTCACCATTAAAAAATTGTAGTCTATAATTTATTTTTACATTGTTTTTCTAGATATTTTTCATGGTTACATTGAAACGAATATAAAATTTGACATATAAGATCTGCCCTGTTCAGCACATTTAAATGACTTGTTTTATTCTATTGAAGATGGAGGGTGGAAATGAGGAGAAGTATCACAAATTTGAAATGTTTAAGTTTATCAGATTATTCACAATGTCGCTGTCGTGAAGTGAGCTTTGCTATTGTATTTTAGTAATAAGTGAATGGGAATAATAGAATCTTACCAATAGTATTTTAGTAAATTATTGTGCTCTAAACGCAATGCTTATTATAGAAACCTGGTGATGCTTCTCCTTAACTCTGCTCTCCAAATAGCAAATATTAAATTGAATACTTTTTTACAGAAAAGCTTGCCACTTCTGAGACAATCCCTCGTCACCAAGGAACTGGTGATCGAGGGTATAAACCCACCATCGCCCCATGTGGCATATTCACCACTGCCCGCACCATCCGCCCAAGCGGTGCCTAGTAACAACATCAACCTGGTAAGTCCATTTCCACCATAAAATGTAGCGTAATCGATATTACTAAGGACATGTCAACACTATAATAATCGATTATTAATACACTAACTTATCGATCTGGCTATTATACGATTAAATACGAATAACAGTGTAGGGTAGTGAAAGCTTATCAGGTCACGTGTACGTATGTCAACATTGCTCCGCTAATTGGCACTAGTAGTGCTGGTAATTTTCTTTACTGATAAATATAATATATTTGTTTCTTAAAAAAAAGTTAGTTGCGCCTTTTCTCTTTTCGGTATTGAAAAGTGAAGCAAAACATATTTTCTTGACCTCTACATACTATACAACCGAAAGGCCAGAAGTATTAGGCACCATATAAAATACAGCATATTTCGGGTTTAGAGATAAATAAAACTACTTTTAATGATTACTTTGTTTGCATTAGTAAATTATATAAACATTATTAGTTTGTGTGGCCACCCTTTGACGTTATTACAGCAGCTGCTCTGTCGGGCATACTGCGTACAAGTTTTGCACATTCTTCTGGAGAAATTGCCTCCCATTTTTGCACCAACGCATTTTTTAAAGCAGATCCTGGGACTGGGTAGGCCGATCTAAGGTCAATAGAATTATCAGTAGACGAGCGCATTGGTAGTCTCTGATATGTGAACAAATAATAATGAAATGGCACATAGCTTCTTTGAGGGTGCCTAATACTTGGCCAAGGCTATAAACCTATATTTTACACTAAAATTATTTTTCTAAGAATGTGGATATGCCAAAATTCGAATATGACGATACCGTATTATATTACATAGATTATCTCGATATAGAAACACGTGGGTCAGGTCCAATTTAAATAACTATAGATATAATATTTGTATACAACGTTTTCGTCATTTTGTTTCAAACGAATGTTACTTTTTTCACAGTGTTGTTATTTTTATAGTTTGTATTTTGTAATTACAGTATAGGGTACATGACACTTGTCGCCTTTAATTTAAATACAATAATTAATGAAAGCAATCAAAACACGGATCTGATTTAATACTTCTTTGCTCTATCATATGCACACAAATACAGCTAATCTATGAGAGATTAGCTGTATACATATAAATATTATAATAACTAAAATTATTTCCTGCAGTAGTTTTTCTACTCCTAATATTTTTCTTCTTAATTTTTCCTGTTTTTGGAAGTATCTAAATTATTTCCAACTATTTATGAATAAAAATAAAATTTTCGTCATGTACCCTATCGTTTGTGAGCTCTCGTAAAGCTGTGAGTTGTGGCAGTCAGAGGACGAGGGTAGTTCGAGCCCTACCCTCACGACCCTCCTGCCACCCGTGATGCCGGTACTCCCGCGACCGCCCTCTCCGAAACCGGTCACGTTATCCATGCAAAGCATCTCGCAGGTTTGTCTTGGAATATTGATGTTTAGGGCTGCCATCCATTGACTTATTCGAGTAAAATCCAAGACTGAAGAGTTATTGCAGAATTAAGATCAAAGAAATTATTGTAATAATTTTATTAGAAGTGAAATATATAATCACTAAATATATAATCACTATTGTATTAGCCTCCCAATATGTAATACTTCCGACGGATGGCGGCTCTCTAATTGACACTTAGACGCCTGTTATCCCATATTATTCCTATCGCATCAGGGTAGTTTTGAGTTTTCGGAATCATTCAAAATTATTGTATGAAAGTATCTATAAAGAGACGTATGCAGACTTTAAAATTTTATTTTTATCAAACGATTGTAAGAATTGAATTATTTTTTTTAAATTTTACGAAAGAGACTTTACATTATATATCTTTCAATAAATTATATTAATCTGAAAATGAGAAACTGTTAAATAGATGATAAAGTCCTATCCAGTCAAGAGATAAACATATTGAAAGGTACTCTTTATAGCATACTTATACTGAGCTTATGAGGTGTTAGTTGTGGCAGTCGGAGGACGAGGATAGGTCGAGTCCCGTCCTGACGACCCTCCTGCCCCCTGTGATGCCGGTCCTCCCGCGACCGCCGTCCCCGAAGCCGGTCCCCATAGCGGTGACCGTGCCAAATGCCGTGCAGGTTTGTCTTGGTACATTGATGTTTAGGACTGCCACCCATTCACCATCTCTCTTTTTGATTAAGTGTTTTTCGAATTCTACCATTTCAATCATACTCATCCCCATTTTATATTGAATGACGGATGGCAGTTCTACATTGACACTTAGACGCCTGTTTACCCCTTCCCATTGCGTACCGGGACAGTAATAAGTTCTCGGAATCATTCAGTGAAATGTGAACTTTCGTGTTATATTAATAAAATATGGAAAATATTTTATAAAATCTAAGATTTGAAATTTCAATTTGGAAAACTTTATGAAGGATTGCCTCAAAATGATGTAGTAGTCCAACTTGTACGAACAAGTTGGACACTAATTGGATTTCGCTATTCAATAGCTATTATCACTTGGCGCTTATACGACTTCAATCTATTCATAGAAATGTCACAATAACTGTTGGGAAATATGGACTATATATTATATTGAAATGATTCCGAAGAACTCTTCGAGTCGACATACCTTTTTTTTTTAATTATTTTTATTTAATTGTATAAGTGGCTTTCTAGTTTATAATGAGCACATCATTCTTGTACTTTTTTAAAATGAAATACATAAAAAAGAATTGATCAATAATTGAGCCAACTGTTAGGAAAATTGATGTTTATAATTTTCAGGATAAAGTTGTATTGCATGAAAATTGTATTGCATTGGTGTTATCATTTTTAACAGAAATGTTATTTTGTTTATATGAGCACCTTGATTCTTTAAGAATAATTGATAGTATCTGCTCATTATTTGCTAGGCTGTAGCTAAACGCTATTATCCTGTAGAAGTTTGGCTCGAATATTATTAAGTCACACTTTTTTTTTCGCTTGTTTCTTAATTATCGTCATTAATGTCGGAGAACATAAATCGTTTGAATTCACGTAGGAAACCAATAAATGTATGTTTATTTAAGTATGTCTATGTTTTATTGCTAATATGTAGGTTAATAGCGGTATTATCGCAAAATTTCAGCACGTCTATTACGACGTAAAACTTATGTGACAAACACTATATATATTTTATCTTGAAAATTTATCTTTGCATATTATGTTTTATTATTTTTAGCATGCATTTTATAAACGTTGTGTAAACTTAGAAAATGTTTACATATCTTTTATATAAGAGTTGTTATGAACAATTATGTTCGTGCATATTAAGATTATATCTTAAAACGATTAATAATATGTACATTATTTTTTTAATAAAATATTATTATACCAACCACAGGCAAAAAGATACGATAATTACCAGCTTTGCATGTGTAGAACAGTCAATATTACATACAATCGATATTTTTGTGTCTGATCGATGTTTAAACTATACAGCCAGGCTTTGTTCATTTATGTCGCAGCTGGTAGTAACAATAATGGCCCTAGCTCTATGAACATGTTAAATAAATGTTGTATTCTAAACGTCGCATGATTATGTAGTTAATTTTGACATAAAAACACATAACACCAAAACTAACCCCGAATGATTATGTAGTTAATTTTGACATAAAAACACATAACACCAAAACTAACCCCGAATCATTCATTTACAAGACTATCCTAGATCATCCACTACAGTACTGTCACATCGTACACGTACATACATACGCTGTTACGTGTCTATACTTCCTTAACATACGAGCTACTTCCAGCAAAAGCCTCCACCGAAGGCGGGTAGTGCGATCGCGGTGCTCCAGAACATTCCCGTTTACCCTAAAGTACAAGTTACTAGAGTGGGAAAGACTATGCCGTTATACGGCAAGACGGCCTCAAGGGTTGCGTCCTCCGCGGCCACCTTGTCCACGTTGCTGACGGCCAGCAAGTTACTGAAAGAGAAAGAGAAGAAGTCGGGCATGCAGTTCGCTCAGCCCTTCGCTGATGATAAGATGGCGGGTGATGATGATATCAACGATGTAGCCGCTATGGGTGGCGTCAACTTGGCTGAGGAGACGCAAAGAATATTGGGTTCAACAGATATGATTGGGACGCAGATTAGGTGACTTTTTTTTTTGCATTTTGTCTATAATCAATATTTAGCTTCAAGTCGATATAATGCTAAAAGCAGTTTGTCATTCCTAACGTAGACATTAACTATTAGTTTACTTTCACTTTTGACTTTCTTTATTAGTTTTCTGCTTTTCTGGTACTCACTAAATAATTTCCTCCTAGATCGTGCAAAGACGAGTATCTGATCCCCGTACAACTGATGCAAGCTCGTATAAAGGCGATATCCGCGAAGCACGGCTTGGAGGAACCCTCGCCGGAGGTAGCTGGCCTCATGAGCCACGCGGTCCACGAGCGGTTGAAGACTATAGTGGAAAAGCTAGCTGTGATAGCCCAGCATAGGATCGATATGCTTGTTAAGGTTTGTTGTTCCTTATATTCTCTGTAATAATTCTTGGTTTTCTGAGATTTTGTTTTTGAATTGAAGGTAGACGTTATAGATAATAATTATAATTGGACAAAATGGTAACGAAATTAATGAGGTAATTTTAATTTATTAAACCTCAACTTTGATTACTTTTTATGGGACGCATTCGCGGAAGTTGTAATTGCATTATGCTTTCTTTTGATATTATATTGTATAGTATTTTATTTTGATGCTTAAAATCTATTAAGTAATAGTAATATCTTAAGTCGCAGTGGAAGTTATACTGTCTGTGCGTTAATACTCTAATTTAAAACTGAGACATATTTTTAATATAAATCCTAAATTAGGATTTGAACTCACAACCCTCACATACTGTTAAGACTCATTTCATCTTGTTTTAACCAAATTGAGGATATATTCGTTAACCTGTTCATTGCAAGACGTTCTAAAAATAAAATGGCCTCAAACTGTTTGTGTCTGCTTTGTCTCAATTTTACTCCTATACAAATCGAATTTATATAGAAATAAACATATATACATTATTTTGTCCGAAAATGTTAAATTTTTTTTACAAGATTTATCGTTTATGTAAATATTGCAACTTTGTGTGCTGTGGCTGTTTTGCATATTGATAATTTTAGGATGCTTTGCGAAATTGTCATTTTTATAACAATATGTATAGTAATTATTATTTATTACATTTTTTTTATTATTTTCCTAAATTATTTTAGTTAGAAAAATATAATAAATTCTATTTTAACTGTAATTTTACAAACACTTATTAGGAATACAAATTACAAAAAACACACTACACAATACAATTATAAAAAATAAATATTAATGTCCTTTCAACAGACTGACACTCGATACGAAGTGACTCAAGATGTGAAAGGTCAATTAAAATTCTTGGAAGAATTAGATAGAATGGAAAAGAAGAGACGAGAAGATTCTGAAAGAGAAATGCTTCTGAGAGCAGCCAAGTCAAGATCCAAGAACGAGGATCCGGAGCAAGCCAAATTGAAGGCTAAGGTTAGTGTTGTAATAATTGTGATTTTTGATGCCTATATATATATGTGAAGCAAAAACTTTATTACTAAACTTTTATTATGAAAATTATGGCGACGGAGGAGTATGAAATTTGGCACAGTTATATACAGAAGAACAGTGCTAAACGCTGATATTTTTAAAATATATGCATTAAAAGATATGTTGATGGTGTGATCTGTGAAGAAAACATTACCATTAATCATACATAACGATTATAATTTTATTAAATCATATACTTATTAAGTTTTCTTTATAACTTCACGCTATAGTATATAGCAGGATAGGCAGAGGTATTGAGTGACACACGCCACTCTTTGTCTGAAAATAATCTATCCATCGAGTGGGAATCGAATCGACAACAATCTGTCTTGGATATTTATATGTTAATCTTGACTTACAGGCAAAAGAAATGCAACGCGCTGAACTAGAAGAACTAAGACAGAGGGAGGCTAACCTGACAGCCCTGCAAGCGATAGGGCCTCGTAAGAAGCCCCGGTTGGAGGGCCCCAGTGACTCCTTGGGAGGCCCTGGCGGAGGATTTGTAAGTAGATATTGTTTCTCAAAGATTTATGAAATCATTTTTCTTTTTGTTCTCGTAGAATTTCGGCAAGGCATCATCTTCAAAATTTTGCGCTTTCTATGTTTCTTAGTTTTAAATGTCCGTTATCTATTAGATAAAAAGTTTTATACTTCACTCCAAGTTCAATACTTAATTAGTTTCATAAATTTCAAGTTCTTTCTCCTTGAATCTCAATTAGTTTCGTAAATTTCAATTTCTTTTTCCTTGAATCTCAAATTCATACTCAAAATTCAAAACAGAATTGAAATTTACAAACACATTCATAGATATTTATTATCATTTATATTTATTTACAGTCTGGTCGCAGCCAGCTCGCCCTCCGTACTCGTCTAAAACGCATCAACCACCGTGATATGATATACCTCCTAGAACAAGAGAAGGACACGTCACGCTCTACTATGCTTTATAGAAGTTATTTAAAGTAATAACTTCACGCAACATAACTTCACGCTTTATCCCTAGCGGGGTAATCAGAGAGAACGGAGCGCCGCTGCCGCTGCGGTCTCTACATACCACTTTCACCTCGTCCATCGTCATTAACCTCTTCATACAAGCCCTCCGGGGGGTCCTCATGCTTTTTACGTGACTGTACAGTTAGTGATCGTAATTAAACACTTGAATGCTGGATGGCACTTGACTACTTTATTATAATAACTACAATGTTATTTAAATGTTAGCTTTAATATAAAATAGAACTACACATACTTATGATATACCACTACATTGACCTATGCTTTCGAAGGTCTCACCCTACCTCTCTTACCACTTATTTTTCCATCATAAATCTTTTTTGCGATTCTTTCATCACTCATTCGTTCGACGTTGTCAAACACGACGTGACATCCTCGCTAGTGCCGGCCATTCTGTGTATCTCTTCATTGTGGATCGTTCAGCTAAGCTGACTCCGCATATATAGCTATGAGTGGATAAATTAATAAACTTGGTTATAAGTGAATAATCAAATAAATATGGTTGAGGGTGGATAAATGTGTGTGTTGTTGTGGATGTTAATGTGCATATATACATTATAATATAATTTTTTTTTAAAAATGTACGTTTTTGCGTTTAGTCTAAAAATATATATATACATATAAGTATTCTGCTTCGCATACTAAAAAAGAAATGTTTAAATGAAAGAAATTTATCAGTTTAAGTTGTTTCAAACCACTTTTAGAATTGTAAATAATATTTTTTATACTGTTTTCATATGTTAAAATATACTTCATTATGAGGTTATAGTTGTAATTGAAAACATAATTTCGTTTTCAGGCTATTGATTTGTAGGTTGTAATACTTCTAAGTGGTTTTAGTCTGTTATGTGTTTATAAATTGTTATAGGATATAGGATAATAATTAATTTATTATAATGATTACATTAAAACTGAATATCCTTTTTTCTCAATAAAAACATTGTTAATATTTCTGTAAAGAAAGAAAATCTTTCATAACAAAGAGTAATAATGGCATTTATATGCAATATCTATTCCATGTGAGCCATTATACTTATATATACATCCAAATACTTGCAGTATATTTTCTAATATCCCTTGAAAGAGATTAAAATAAAGAATTAATGGGGGTCCTGCCCGTCTAAAAAAATTCGTTGTGACGTCACAAGTGGTTAACGTAAATATAATTTTACTTTAACATAATGATATATATTTTTATCATTTTACATTTAAATACTTTGTAAATAATTTAATATTTGTTTAATTTGCGATGAGTTTAAAAAACTTTATTCATGAAAATATTTTTAAACTGTACTGTAGTTTAGCTTAATGTAATATTAGCAAATAAGGTCATATATTTAATGAGGAATACAAGGATTTAAGTAAATGAGGTAAACAATATCATGTAAAGTGTAGAATGTATGTAAATAGGTATTTAAAGCTTCCAACTAGACTGTTACGTTTTTTAGTAATTTATAATATGTAAAAGATAACATTAGATAGATAGAAAATAATATTAGAGGCCACTCGTGGCGAAGGGGCACAGTATGTGACTGTAAATGCCTCCAGAATTCGGCG
>FASU01047560.1:0-11009 GCA_001486225.1 Heliconius pardalinus sergestus
CTTCCAATCAGGGCTTCCGCCTACAAGCAACTTTGTCCTTTTGACACTGTTCCACTGCTTTTATTGTCTTTTTCACCTAAATATACCCACATTTACACGAGTACGCTAACAATATTTAAATTATTTTCATTTTACCACCATGGTAGACAAAGTGCGGCTTCGCTATTTAACACGCTGTCTCAAATTTACAGCAAAATGTAGACTATAGTATGATTCTTAAATATTTTAGTCAGGGCTGAAGTAAGTAAAGTCAATTCAAACGATTGGAGATCTAAATAGGTGTCAATCATAATATAATATCCACTATCAACCTACCTATCAAACAACGAGGGTTTCTCCTTCTTCACATAATTACTGGGCACATAACCGGACTGGCTGCGCGCGTTTTGCACGCGCCACCAATGTTTCGAGTCGTCCAACAATAGGTAACGCTCGTTCTTCCGCAGATCCAACTCCTGGGCACCCTGAGCCGCGTAGTCGTACTTGGCGACGACGTAGCAAACATCGTCCTGAAAAATTAAGACATAACTATAAACATTACTTTATTTTGTTTAAGTCTTATTCATCTGATATAGCAGGTTGCAGTAATAAACTCACTGACAGCCATATACAGTCAATCTGGGCAACTTTGCGATATTTTAGACTATATCTTAAAATTTAAAGCACATTGCAAGAGTGTTTTCGTTTTATTAGTGCTCTCATAATACTTTAGACATTCACATAAACCTTTTGAAATACATCAATATAGAAGAAAATCAAAATTTTTTAGTGTCATCAAATGGGCAATTTTGGCACACAAAAGACCATTCATACAGGCAGTCATAATTATTATTCTTATTAAGTCTAGGTAACTTTAACGTATTAATAAAATAATAATTCTGCAGTTTTGTCTAATATTACAAAAAATATGGAGAATCAGTCTAGCGTTTGGTTATATAGTATAGTATATATTCTTATTCAGCGTAAAAAAAATATTAGAAAACTTTAGGTTTAGGTAAATTGAAAAGAAAATAAGCCAAAATAATTTAAATAAACCAAAAAAATTTAAGAACTTGAATATTAATTGTCTATTTTAATTGTAATCAAGTGTGCTACTGTAAATGTGACAGGTTGTAGGTTCAATTCCCACTTGGAAAATGAAATATATTATAATACTGTCAGCTTCACACTGTTTCCCATTACGATATCTAGTGTTAAGTCACTTTATTCTCATTAAGACACTTCCTTTCCCCATTTGGAGGAATTGCATGTTGAGTGTTGAAAGTGTTGAGTGTCAAGTATATATATAGATATATACATTTCAAGACAAGTTTTTAAGCACTATATATATATAATTTAATTCCTTTTAATGTATTTAACTAAACATACTCAAGAAATTTATAATCCAAATAAAAAATATTATACATATAATGTTACACAATGATAAGAAGTCCATTCTATATAATGCATATTGTTGAATTATTCATACCTGTGTCCTCACATCCTACACATATGATATAAGTGGGGAAAGGAAGTGTGGAAGGTTAGAGCCTAGAGGCATCGAGAGAGTAAAGGAAGGTAGATAATTAATATTAGCATAAATTGTGTAATTAATACAACTTGCCATTGGTTTTGTTCACTCTATTGTATTATGTGTATTAAATGAAATTGAAAGTAATTCTTGTGGTATACTATAATAGTAATAATTTGTTTTTATTTTAAGTGTAGTAGATATGTTATAGTTTACCCACTACTTATCACTCATTCAGTTTCACTGGCTGGAAGAGATCTCTTATAAATACAAAGTTAACCTTTATAAACGAAATGTCTTTGATGTTTTCATTTTCGTATGTATTTTGGTACAATAAAGAATAATACTGAATTTTAGCTGATATAAAAGAAATTAAATATACAATATATAAATTAAATATGTAATGCGGAAAGTGAATGTATATTTGTTATAGCTCATGTAGTTAGAGCTGGTAATCGTATGAACTGTAAGAGTAACAGATCGATAGTGGACTGCATTACTGCATGGTTAATGTGCGGCATGAGAGGTAGGGTACCTGGGTGTTCTTCCCGTGCCTGGAGTTGGCCATGGCGTGAGGCGCGGGCAGCGGCTTGTTCGCCCACACCGAGTCTGCGGCACGCACCGACCGCGTCTCCAACATGACACCCGGGACTCGTCTCACTGGTACATGCCGCCCTCGCCCACCACTGCACTGCACTGCACCACTACACAAGATACACCACCAAACCACCAAAACCCACAACCACCTATTGTTTGCAATACGACGTGCAAAATTACGTTCGAGAGCTATTTCACGATCGAAGGGAACGTTACGACCGCATCGCTCTGTATTTTCAAAGGATGTCCTTTTTATTAAAATATTAAGTAATAATGTTTCATTTATCCTTTATCCGTCGCCGTCTATTAAATATTCGCGAGATATTACAACATTTATAATTTTAACAAAATTTTCACATAAGTCGGTGGGGCAGCGACGAATCAATAGACAAAAGAAAGGAATTATTTTTATTGGTCGGCAAAGTATAGACAATGTGAAAATTTATATTTACAATATATAGTATTTAGCAATATTTAATATAGTAATATTTGTATCCTAACGTAATAAAATGTCGAAAATATAAATATAAAATTGTAATATAATTTTAGCATATTTGACAGTTAATATACAAATATATAATTATTTGGGGTCTGTGACGTATACTTATTTCAGCATTTTTATTTTGATCTGTGCATCTGTCAAACGGTATAGTTGGTCTGTGACTGTCACGTTTACTTATCTTATAAGTTGTTACTAGCTATCGTCGACGTATCGGAAAAAATTGAAATTTCGTAGAACACAGTGTGCCCTAAATGTAGTGACAATATTTAATTTTTTTTATTAGAATGTCTGATTCCGAAGGAAGTAACTTTTCGGGTAGCGGTTCAGACGCCGGTAGTGTAGCTTCTAATCAGTCCCGAAGAAGTGGTGTATCAAATCGTTCTGGTAGATCAGCTTCCCGATCGAGATCCCGGTCGCATTCGGGCAGTAGAAGCCCATCTAAATCGGTGTCGAGGTCACGCTCTAGGTCTCGATCTCGCTCACGCTCCCGCTCCAGGTAACCACAACGCTAATAACATTAAAAATAAAATTCTATTTGTAATGAAATTTAATGTGATTACGTGATTTTACAGGAGCCGCTCGGCCGGCTCCGATGGTAGCCGCAATAGAGATGACGAAGCAAAAGAGGCATCTGGAGATGAAGAAGTAGAGGTATTTAAATATTTTATAGATGGTATGATAACAGAAGAAATTGTAATTAAATTGCTTAACCTATTATTAATGTCAAGCTTCGTTATCTAAACAATATGTAGAGATATGATTTCACTTTGATAACAATATGTTTAATAACTAACAACATTGCATCTTGTATTGATAAATAAAAAAGTGTCTAAATTTTATTTTAGGATGAACAAGAACCTGAAGGTGATGATCTAGTAGACTCTGAAGAGTATGATGAAGATGAAGAGGAGGAAAGGCGTAGGAAGAAACGAAAAAAAGACAGCCGCTATGGAGGTTTCATTATTGATGAAGCTGAGGTACTTCATAAAAGATCAATATATATTATTATTTTTATACCCTTATTCAGCCTTATTCTCCTATATTTATTATTAGCAGGAAATCATTGCAATAAAATATACTTGTTTACATTCAAGTACACTTGTTATACCTATTGCATATAATTTGAAAATTTCTTTATATTAATACAAAAAGCAGCTGTAGTATTGTGGATACATAGTTTGTAGTTACATTTTAATTGTGTGTATTTAATCTGTTTTTAATTTATAATATATTTTTAATATATATTTTGTCCATAGGTGGATGATGAAGTTGACGAAGATGATGAATGGGAGGAAGGAGCACAAGAAATGGGTATTGTTGGTAATGAAGTTGATGAAATTGGACCGACTGCTCGAGAAATTGAGGGACGCCGTCGAGGAACTAACTTGTGGGATTCACAGAAAGAGGAGGAAATTGAGGAATATTTGAGGAATAAATATGCAGATGAATCAGCAGCACTCAGACATTTTGGTGAAGGTGGCGAAGAAATGTCAGATGAGATCACCCAACAGACACTCCTCCCAGGAATTAAAGACCCAAATTTATGGATGGTGAAGTGTAGGATAGGTGAAGAAAAAGCCACTGTTCTTTTACTTATGAGAAAGTTTATCACTTATCAAAATTCTGAAACCCCCTTCAAAATTAAGTCAGTCGTTGCACCTGAGGGTGTGAAAGGTTATATTTACATAGAAGCATACAAGCAACCTCATGTTAAGGCTATAATAGAAAATGTTGGTAATTTAAAAATGGGTATTTATAAGCAGGAGATGGTGCCTATAAAGGAAATGACAGATGTTCTTAGAGTAGTCAAAGAACAGTCTGGCTTAAAACCAAAGCAGTGGGTCAGGTTAAAGAGAGGTCTTTACAAGGATGATATAGCTCAGGTTGACTATGTGGACCTGGCCCAGAACCAAGTCCATCTGAAGCTTCTACCAAGAATTGACTACACCAGGCTGAGAGGAGCGCTGAGAACTGTACAAAGTGAAAGTGAGGCAGCAAAACGCAAGAAAAAGCGTCGTCCTGCCGCAAAACCCTTTGATCCTGAAGCTATCCGCGCTATCGGGGGAGAAGTGACTTCAGATGGTGACTTCCTCATATTTGAAGGAAACAGATATTCTAGAAAGGGTTTTCTATACAAAAACTTTACAATGTCTGCAATATTGGCAGAAGGTGTTAAGCCAACATTGACAGAGTTGGAAAGATTTGAAGAGCAACCTGAAGGTATTGACATAGAACTCGCGGCGCCTGCCAAAGACGATCCGACAAGTTTGCACTCGTTTTCGATGGGAGATAACGTGGAAGTGTGCTCCGGGGATCTCGCCAACCTCCAGGCGCGCATCATCGCCATCGACGGCTCCATGATCACTGTCATGCCGAAGCACGATGCATTAAAGGATCCACTTGTATTCAAACCCAACGAATTACGTAAATATTTCAAACAGGGTGATCACGTAAAGGTATTGGCGGGCCGTTACGAAGGGGACACGGGGCTCATAGTGCGCGTCGAGCCGCACCGCGTTGTGCTCGTGTCTGACCTCACCATGCACGAGCTGGAGGTGCTGCCCAGAGACCTGCAGCTGTGCTCAGACATGGCCACCGGCGTGGACTCACTGGGACAGTTCCAGTGGGGCGACATGGTGCTGCTGGACGCACAGACCGTGGGCGTCATTGTGCGCCTCGAGAAGGAGAACTTCCACGTGCTCGGCATGCAGGGCAAGGTGATCGAATGCAAACCGCAGGCTCTTCAGAAGCGCCGCGAAAACCGCTTCACGCGCGCGCTCGACTCCGAACACAACTCTATACAGAAGAAGGATATCGTGAAGGTGATCGACGGCCCGCACGCCGGCCGCGAGGGCGAGATCAAGCACCTCTACCGCAACTTCGCCTTCCTGCAGTCGCGCATGTACCTCGACAATGGCGGCATCTTCGTGTGCAAGACACGCCACCTGCAACTCGCGGGCGGCGCCAAGGCCGGCGCGCCCTCCGCGCTCGCGCTCGGGTTCATGTCGCCGCGCATACAGTCACCCATGCACCCCTCACGGGGAGGCCGCGGAGGCGGCGGGAGAGGCGGGCGCGGCCGCGGCGGGCCCGGGGGCGGCGGCGTGTCGCGTGACCGGGAGCTCATCGGCGAGACCATCAAGATCACGGGCGGACCGTACAAGGGCAACGTGGGCATAGTGCGCGACGCCACGGGCAGCACGGCGCGCGTGGAGCTGCACGCTACGTGCCAGACCATCTCCGTGGACCGCGGGCACATCGCGGCGGCGGGCGGTGCGCGTGGCGCGGGTGCCGCAGCGGGAAGCGCGTCTTCGTACGGGCGCACGCCCACGCGTGGGCTGGGCGCGCATACGCCGTCCTACCGCGAGGGCTTCAAGACGCCCATGCAGGGCGCGCAGACGCCCGTGTACGAGGCGGGCTCGCGCACGCCGCACTACGGCACGGGCGGCGCCAGCACGCCGGCGCACGACGGCTCGGGTGCGCGCACTCCGGCGCACGGCGCGTGGGACGCGGGAGCGCACACGCCGCGCCCCGACCTGGACCTGGCGCTGCTCAACCTGCCCGCGGACTCGTACCAGGGGCCTTTCACGCCGCAGACGCCGGGCACCATGTACGGCTCGGACCATACGTACAGCCCGTACCGACCGAGCCCGGGATACCTGGGCACGCCGTCGCCGGGCTCGCCAGCGGGCGGCGGGGGCGCGGGCGGCAGCGAAGCGGGCGACGCGGGCGAGGATTGGCACGCGCCGGAGCTGGAGGTGCGCGTGCGTGGAGGCGTGGAGGCGGGATTGCGCGGGCAGGTGGGCGCGGTGCGCGGCGTGTCGGGCGCGCAGTGCGCGGTGTGGCTGCCGCTGGAGGACCGCGTAGTGAGCGTGCCGGCGCACCAGCTGGAGCCGGTGGTGCCGCACGCGGGGGACCGCGTCAAGGTGATCGCGGGCGAGGACCGCGACGCGGTGGGGCAGCTTATCTCCATAGAGAATCAGGAGGGCGTGGTAAAGTTCGGCCAGGACGATATCAAGATCATGCAGCTGCGACATCTCTGCAAGATGGCCTCCACATAGTTCCAATCATCTCGTTTATAAGTTTGATCGCATCAGTCTATTTTATTTGCACTCGGACCGTGCTCTCGTGTCACCGAATAAAACAAAAAATATATTAAAAAAATCTATATCCTGTGATAAATTATAGCTTTTCATCCTCATCTTGATACCACATATAGAGAGACACTTTAATATTCATTTACTACATGTAACATGTGACACCACTAGTTTTTAATACTATTAAACATTGTATTTTTAAATTTAAACTATTTGTTATTAAAAAACTTGACTTATTGTCCTTTTCCATAAAAAATAAACAAATTATGAGAAAAAACGAAAAATTATTTTCGAATTCTAGGGTGTGTCAACAGAAAGGACAACTGATAAAAGTCAAAAAATTTAAGTTTTCGGCATAAGTACTTACTGTTTACAGGATGCACAATTTAGATAAATTTATCTAAATTGTATATTGCTTACGTAATAGCAAAATTTAAGTTCATAAAATGAAAAATTATTCTTAATATTACTAATTATTCATATCAAACTATTTTTTTATGTAAAATTTAAATTCATTTCTATAACAACTTGTCTTCATGGGGAATGGAATGTCTTACCACTAAGGTCTTTACGTTCACTCTGCCTGTCCTACTGTATGCATATACAGCGTGAAGATATAGATTAAATTTAAAAAATTTTTTTTGTTGTTGAGGTCAGACGTGACGTAGGGACACAAATTGTGACTGTAAATTCGACTGGTTGTGGGCTCGATCCCTTGAGGAAATAAAATTTTTACTTACATTTATATTTTAATTTCTACATTCCGGTGTAGAGGTAAAGCGCAGCGTTTATTTCGCCACTCAACATGTAATGCCCCAATGCCGGAAAGTGAAGAACAGTGTCGTAGGTTACTCTGCCTACTGGCCCTAGAGAGGGGCCGCAGCCCTTACCCGCAGGAAAAAATAAACACAAAAAAGGTTTTATAAACATTTATTGAATAAATAATACAAAAATGTTATCGAATTGGAGTTTCGAAAAATTTTCATTATCTAATTCCATAAACAAACTGAGCAAATCACTACGAACGATTACATAGAATAAAGTCACCAATGATTTAAACGATTACATCGAAAAATATTACACGTTTGTTACAACATTGTCTAATGCTATATTCAATTTTATTATCAACAAACAAAATGTCCATACAGTATTTACTTATGATTGAATATTTATTTATACATTGGTTATATTATATATGTATGTATAAAGTAGGGGATAAATGCCCGAAATGCGACAAGTGTGAAGAAAATGCTAAACCGCCACTGCCATAACTGACAGCAGCCGACAAATTGAAATTACAGAAAAAAAATTAAGCACAAAACTGCAGCTGAGAAACAATAGGAATATATATTATATATACAAATAATATGTATTTCACATACATAATACAAATAATCAACAAAATTTCACATTTATAATAAACAAACTTCTTAAATCAACGACTCCGTTAATTATGCGACTTACCACCGAACGTCATGGCTGTGATACACGTACTTGAACCCTTCTGCCACTCCAATACGCCACTTAACTTTTAACTAGCCTTAAATTAATTATTATTATTAAATTAAAAGTCTAGCTAAGTTACTTACGTCGGTTCTCCTCAGGTCTTAAGAACCATTAACAATCAAATGGTGATAAATTACTTGACGTTCAATCTCAGTTAAATAACAGATAATTTTGAATAAAATTATTTGACTTTAACACATTTTTACACATATAAAATCAATTTAGCTAGACTTTCTGGTCTTCCAGTAAATGGCATTCTAGTTCCAAGCACGTGTATGACGACCATACAAGTTAGCGGAATGACCAGTGGCTCCCCCTAAGTACTAAAACAATAACTTATTCTAAAAAAGGTCCAATTTATACAATACGCGGATCGCCGATACGCGAATCCACAATTAAATATTGACATCGAAATCTCATATTTCGAGGGGACTCGAAATTCGATTGTAAATTTTAAAATAATTAATAATATATAACATCGAAAGTTTCTAAAATTGTATGATGATAATTGAATGATCATTATCGTATTAGATTTTTAAGAATATCGATATCAGATTTCGATTGTCAAAGGCCGTATTCGATATATTGCCATATCTAACTATACAAAAGACGCTAGGCCTCTATCTAAAATTAATAATAACGTCACGCGGTAAAAACACAATCTTATACATATTAAAATAAAATGGGATTCGAACCCGTTTACCGCGCAACGTTATATCAGATCTATCAATGTTACTCTATTGACCGTGAAGCGATTATTTAATACCAATATACAAACTACGAAATACAAATAAAATAAATATATACAAAACATCAAATTGTATGTTCAATTCAATTTTATTGAACATTGAAGCGAATTATAATATTTTATTATTTGGTTATTTGTTAGAATAATTCATTTTATATAGAATCATACGATGGTAGCAATGGTAGCAATATATGATACCATATAGTAAAAAGTATTTTTTTACAGAAATCTAATAATATATTTTTTTACAATCTCACATGTGATGCACGATATACATACATACAAATAAAATCTCATTTATTATTTTTTAAATTAAATTTTTAAATTTAAATAATGTGTCGCATTTAGTTATAACCTCACAGAGGCAAACTAAAACTTCTACAATAAACAATTAATAAAAAATAAAATATCATATACATCCGCCACTTCATAATTCTCATTGCATATAAACAAAATCCAATTAGTATTTCCAAAGAAAAAAAATTGAATTCAAATTTGGCAACAAAAGAAACAAAATTTACTAAAAACAACTACAAATTTGTAATATCTAAACTAACAATACAAAAAAAATGAAAAAAAAAACCAAGCTTGACAATATTAGAATACACAACTTGGTTGTACTAAACTGTAGTGATAAGAGGTCTCTCACGAGACGTACATCCTCTTGACGTCCTTTTTATATTGCTTTTGAAAAAATATATAAAGAGATCGCTAGCGAGGTGTAACACCTCTTGATGACCTCTGTATCTCTCTGGCTATAGTGATGAGAGATCAAAGATCATATGAGGCGTACATTCCCTTGACGACCATTATAAAGTGATCGTCAAGGGAATGTACGCCTAATGTAGATATCTTGAGAAGAAATTGTAAAGAAGTCCCTCACGAGGCGTACAATCTGTTGATGACCTCTGTATCTCTCAAATTGTAGTAATAGGTCCCTCACGAGGCGTACATCCTCTTGATGTCTTCCTTGTACCTCTCCTGTATGTCTTTCCTCTTGATCTTGAAGGCGGCGGTGACGAGCCCCATGTCGGGCGACCACACTTCAGTACAAAGTTTGACTGCGGCTGGCACTTCGAATTTTTCTAGACCACCTGCAAAATTTAATGTTCTTTCTGTTATAATTTTAGTTTATAAACTTTATTACTATAATTCTTCATAATAATTGCTAATAATTGTGAGGAATTAAGAGAGTTTTCATGGAATTTCATTCAGAATAGCTACCATTTTACTGAATAACGAAGTTGTAACTTATATATTGGAAAGATATGCCTAGCCTGGCAGCCGTAACGCCATTTTATAAAAATTTAGGCCAAGAACAACAGTTTCTTCAAAGTAACATATAACAGTTGCTATCAACAATCTCTTTAGCCGCCAGTTCTGCCAGACATCCGTTCCTCACTTTCCGCCGAATTCTGGAGGCATTGCGTGCTGAGTGGCGGAACTAAACGCCGCGCTTTGCCTCGACAACCAGAACGAAGAAATGGAAATATAAATTTAAATAAATATTTAATCTCTTCGAGTAGGAGTCGAACTTTAAACCAGTCGGTTTTACAGTGACTCTGTGTGCCCACTGCACCGCGACTGGCCTTAATAAAAAAAAATTTAATACTTAACCAACTATTTTTGGCCAAAATAAAAAAAAAACTCACATTTTCTCGCATGATCTGCCAGTTCTCTCACAACAGCTTTCTCCATAATAGCATTTTGGCATAACGTATCAAAGTTGCCATCGACTCCCACTCTGGCCGCCAGTTCTGCCAAGTGTCTGGGATTTGGCACTAGTAGCGCCACTGTGTAGGTTTTGGAACTATCGCCGTACACACATATGTTTTCCACTATTGGGCAAGTTTTTAGTTCGGCTTCTACTTTGCCTAGAGATACGTATTCGCCCGCTTGGAGTTTGACGAGGTCTTTTTTGCGATCTGTAATTTAGATTTGATTGGTTATTTTTACTGTAATAAATTTTAATTTTTTTTTAGGTCAACATAATATGTAGCAACCGCTGTCGAGGCCGTCGTGGCGCAGTGGCTCAAGGGTGTGACTGTAACG
>FASU01047568.1:1269-12448 GCA_001486225.1 Heliconius pardalinus sergestus
TAAGTTCTCACAATGACTCTCATCAATCCAGCACAACCCAATGTACGTAATCCTTAAACAAAATTAGGCGTTCCAATCAAAAGGTTCACCACACCACTTCTCCCCCATGAAATACCCAAGCCTGTTAAGATTACTCGCTTGGAATTTCGTGTCGATGTAAGGATAAAGCTGTAGGAAGTTTTAACGTGTTATCGCGATCCTCACGTCAGCCGTGGATTTTGCTTTTGTATCTTGGATACCAGGAATGTCAAGTCGTGGCTTGAAAATTCTGGTTGTTTATGATATTTTTAATATGTTATTGTTTTTATATAAATTTTTATTTAAAAATAACTATAAACGTAGCAGGATTCGAACCCGAGTTTTACAAGAGGCCTCACATTCTAAATATTGCCCGTTTCTTAATTAATTCGTTTGTAGAAACACCAATTCAATAACTATATAATATACTACGACGAACTATTAGTATAGTTCGTCTGGATGTATTTCTTATAGTTAAGAAAATATATTTGTAGCAAAATACTCTCACAAATATATTTATTGAGAAAATCCGATAGAAATGCTTGATTTAACAAAAACACTTAAAGTGTTACACAATTGGCAAACCTAGATACCAATTACTGCTAAAATTTGGACCAAAACAATAATTTTATAGGAGAATTGTCGTACTGAATGGTTGCCAATGATACAGTTTATTTCGTATTTTTAGGTAACTGTTGTGATGTTTATAATATTATGAATCTCTGGATATTAGAAGAATTTTGTGCCTTTCCTTTGCGCTTTCATCATGCGTCATTCTACTAATGGGAATCGAACTCCTTACGTCATTTTAAAAATCAGACACTAATATTATAAATATTTAATTGATAATCAATAAACACAGATAAAACTTGTTCTGAAAGTATACATATTCACAATTTATAAATTGTATTTTATATTTTCTTCTTTCTTGGCACAGTTGACAGTTGCTTTGAATTTGAATATTTTATGAGAAAATTAAAAATGCAGGCTTCTTCATAGATTTATTTTTATGCAAAAGTTTATTTATTTATTTGTATATATTTATTTGTATGGAAAAGATTAAAGTCATTATTTTGAATGTGATAAATGTTACAGTGTTCTAGAAATGCAAATAACTCGTTCCATCGAATGAGGATTGAAGCCGCAACAGTCAAGTTTCAAATCAGATACTGTCACTGCGCTACAACAGGCTTATAACCAATTAATTATCACAAATTATAATTGAATCATTCGCATCTTTTACATTGATTTTGTAAGGTAAGCTTATGACTTAGAACCGAAATAAGGATGTTGATATTGTTTCTTGATATAAAAAAATATCTAAACCTAAACTAATATTCAAAAGCTTTAATTCCAACAATAATAGAACTTATATAGAATAACTAAAGGACACTTCGTTACTACCTCATTAGTCCAAATATTTAATAACTTTTTAAAAATTTCCAATATCATGGAAAAAATATATATATAGAAATGTATCGAATCTGCGCATCATTAATTTCGAAACTGACCCACATTTTTATGGCCCTCGATAGAACTAAAGTCATCTTCGCCTATTGTCCTCGAACTTTTCTTGTTGATACCAGGATAAAGGCAGGTCAAGTTTATAGCTCTGCTCTGTTTTATCGTGATTATCCCTCGTTTCTCAAAGTTTTTATTCGTTCGAGGACTTTTTTTTATTCATTCCTTTCATTCCTTAACTTACGTTTGTTTGTGATTTTTCGAAATTACTAATATTAAGTTTTGTTTTGGTCGTGATTTATTCTTGTATTAATGCTAAATATGACTTAAAATAAAAAAAAATTGTTTAACTTTTCAGAATAGTTTGAATTTTACAATAAAAATAAACTATCGGTTTTAGACGTAGCCGTTGGAGATACAGAAAAAAAAGAAAAATATATTTTTTTAAACAAATCAATGATACTCTTAATATAGTATTAGAAGGACAAATAGACTCACTCTTAAGATCGACCTCAGAGTTGAGAGCGATTTATAAATACGGTCCTTATATTGTAAGCTCAGTTTTACACACAAAAGAACACAACTGATAATTTAATTGAACTTTGAATAAATTTTCACATCATATATAATTTTTCACATCTTGGAAAAAGGACCCAAAATTACTTTGTTCTTCCGTTTACAAGAAAAAAGAAAAGTGTTAATTACAGAAACTAATATAATTTTATACTATTTAAATCCACAGTCGTATACAGTAAAAACCATATTCTTTAAATTCTCAATATATTTTATTGTACTGAAGTAATTCTGCTGAATATTCTACAGTAAGTTTTAATACATCCCCATCTCTTTATCAGCATCGAATAATTCAGAATCCATAATGAAGCTACAGCAATAATTTGAGATATGTACATATTTCAATATGAGCATTGCAATCTGTAATTAAATCATTGAATGACTATCGATTAAAACTGATAATTTATAGGGTAAAGAGGATTATTATTTAACATGTAGTATATTATAAAATATATAAAAAAAATATGAAATTGTGTAATTATATGTTGGTTACGTAATGATTAGGAATATATGTTTCATTACATTTAGTTGTAAATATGACAATAAAGAGTTAAAACCGTGATTGATCAAGAGTGCGAGCGTAAACGCGAAAGGTTGTGGGTTCCATTCCCAGTCGAGCAAATTAAATGTTTCATATTTTCATTTGCAGTCTTGCTATACGTTTGATAGTGTGAAGCTGTTGAAAAAAAATGCTGAAATATGTATACAATACCTACACTAGGTTTTCTCTGAAGCTACTATTTCGAGTATTCTTGAAATTTATGAACTTATTATGTGTAGGTATTTCTTTATAATATTAATAAAAAAATAATGAACTGGTCATATTATCTGTGTCTTAAGACTATATTTTTCTATACATTCCCCCTGTTTTCCTCGTTAAAAAAGAGAATTATGCAAAGAAAAGAAATATTTTAAAAATACATATAATAAATACTTTTTCCAAGTGCTTTTGAATACTGCCCTCGATCAAATAAAATAAATATACAATACTTGACATACATTCATACATATACGTACGAAGTCTTTGAGTTTATATAAAGAATATGAAATAAAAATATAAAAAAAATATACTGATACACTTGTACCCGTCATTCGAGAAAAGCTCTCGCTATTTTTCTTAACAATATTTTAAATTTATTCCTTTTAAAACTACGGAAATTGGATCGGCTTAGCAAATGAAAGTAATTTGAGATATTTTTTCAGTCAAACGTGACATTTGTTTTAGAAAAATGTAACAAAAATTTTGTATCGTATTTTTATAATGGATTAAGATCCAAACCAAGCCAGACTTTCGTTACGTTACAAAGGTTAAAAGTTCCTGTGCACGTACACCCAGCATCGTTAAGTACTATTAGAGAATATGAAGTAGGTAGTGGTTACTTTGTCAGTTATTAAATAAGGTGCAAAAATAAAATAGTACCCAACATTCATTTTTTTTCTATTTTCATGCGATAATATTAGAAATGACGTTATCCATTTCTAGCCACTTAACATAGTGTTAACCTCCTCATTTATTATTTTTGATTAACCACCACCCAAGCTTCATATTACCTAATGGAAGTTTTTAGCGTTGGTTTAAAATGTAACGAAAATCTATCTGCTTTGGGCTCCCCACTATAAGTTATTCAATAACTGTTGAACTATAACAAAAATATAAATATAAATTTGCTCTAAATTTATGCATTAAGCTCTAATCTTCTGTTGTTCGTATAAGTTATCGAACCAAAAATATGCCATTTGTCGTAGGATTCACAGAAATTATTATATTGATCAAGCCTCGTGAACACAACGGCAACGAGCACGTTGAGAATTGGTATATAGAAATATCCTACACAATATACTCGACAAAGGGCCTCAGTGTTCAAATATTAAGGCTTTCAATTAAAATTTAATAGAAAATATAAAGTGAATTTTCTTTGAAATAAATTTCGTGAAATACTTCGCATTTCATATTATAAATGTTAATGCTACCCTTATATTTGTTAATATATAGGGATAAAGTAAACTTGTACGCAATAGCGGCAAGCTGGCTATATCAGTTGATTATTTTTTTGTCACCTTTACGCTGTATCTCATTCGCCCTTTACCGCTTGCCACCGATTTTCAAGGCACTTTGATTCACCATAATTAAACGAAAAGTCTATACCCTAGCTAGTCTTGGCGCAGGAGTAAACTATCGTTATAATAACAGTATAATAAGAAAATCTTATATTATATAAAAAAACATACCAAAATAATCTACAAGTAAAGGCATTTACTAGTTACTTTTACTGAGCTAAGTAGCTCTCACCGCATAATTTAAATGTCAAACGTTGAATATTGCTTCACCACTTAAATAAATTAAGCTCTACGTTCCTGGAGGAACGTTTACGTTAGAGGCGAATCGTGGCGCAGGGTCACAAGTGTGTAAACGCGACTGGTAGTGGACTCTATCCTCACTCGAGGAAAATAATTATTTATTTAAATTTATATTTTAAAAGTATAAGATAAAATAGAAAGCTTCAGAGGAAGCCTTCGTCAAAGGAAAAGCAGTAAAAGATTAATTTTTTTGAACACTTTAGATTTGGAATAATGTAAATTTAGTTTCAGCAATAAAAGCTTATTATTATTATTAGTATAGTGAAGCGGTTATGTAGTGTCATCGCACAACGTACAAAATACAATATATGTACATAAGACTAATGTCTTTAGGAACATTAAAAATAAACAACAATAAAGCCTATTAAAGGCTTCGTTGAATTTATAAAAGTAAAACTACATAAGTACTTGTATTTCCACAAATAAATAGTCGGACAGAAAGGACCAAGCGAGCAGAAAGACCTCAAACGAACTCGCTCAGTTCTAGGGAGCGAAGCGAAGTAATTATAAAGTACAGAACTCTTTGTTGGTAGAATTTTAAAATTATTTTATTTAAAAAGAGTCAGTTCCGCCTTAGAATTACCCACATATTTCGCTTTCGCGGTGGTGGTGATGGTTTTGAAAGCTAAAGGAAAAGTAAAAAAAATACACTCACCGATAACATCAAGGGAAACTCTATAATTCCTAGTGGGTGACACTTGAAAGTCGACTCTACATCTATATATCGCTCTGTCGTGGGATTGCACGTCTCTGACCCGCAGAGAAGATGTGGGCTGACCCACCCATCGAGCCCGGTCACCGAAGTTCTTGTCGTCTGACCAGTGGCCTGCTGGGCCTGGTACACGAGTGTCGAAACTGTAACAAAATATCGAGAAATCATTAATGTTTGTTTTTACTATAATTTTTGGTGAGCTTTGGCTATAATGGCCAAAATTGTGGTTTCGATTTCCATTAGTGGAAATGGATTATTTTAATTTTCTCACTCGGTATCAAATTATAACACGGCGTTAAGTAGTTACCTACACGCACAAATACATATAATACATCAAGTAAATACAATATATCATGAAATATATATTGTAAGTATTAAATAATTGTCATACATCCAGCACGAATATAAAAAGATATCAACAAAAAATCCCTATTTAATCCGACATCAATTAAGAACACACGCCATGAGATATTTATTCCGGTGAATTTATTTCATCTCAATTACAATTACATTACATTGATTAATGCCCACCGATTTTGAATAGCCGTTTAAAATTTACATATTATATGATTTTTTTTGCAAAAATGTCCTTTAATTATCTCTTATTTTAGTTTCACGCTGTATCCCTCATATAAAATGATAGGCCTAATGTTAAGACACTTCGTTCTCCACTTTCCAAAGTTGAGTAGTTGAACTCAAGGCCACGCTTTGTCTTATTACTAGAGCAAAAAAGTAAAAATATTAAAATTATTAATTGCCACGAGAGAGAATCAAACCACCAACCGTTGCGTCCAATATTTTACATCAATTGTCACTTTATTCTCTTTAATAAGGAGGAAATAAAAATGTCATTCAACATTTGTGTCAGTTTTCGTGTTTCATTATTTGTGTTTACAAAACTGGAAAATGTCATGTTTTTTCTTTTACAACGGAAGCGAGTGTAGCTAGGAAGTAAATAAAGATTAAATACACAATTTTTTTATTCTGTAGTTTAGTTTTGTTGTTAAAGTTTTTATTTTGATATACTTATCTTTATAATTTGTATCTGTATTATTAATATAATATTTTTTTTTCTCTATTGGAATGAATAATTGAACTCTAGTGAAAAAAATAGTTTCTAATTGAATGATTTATTTTTAAATGGTAATTACTTTAAGCTTCAATTGAGTATTGAATGTTATAAAGTAGCTTTAATTTAACTAAATTGCAAAAATATAAATTAATAAAAGTAATAATCTAACATAATCGTATATTGTTACGAAATTAGGTGAAAATTCTAAAGAAATATCAGAAGAATTAAAATGGTCTTCCATAAAAACGCCCACCAAAATATTTCTTATCTATCTATTTCAGGCTAGCATATGAACCCACACACACCCACTCGCACACTGCCTAATTATACATATCGGCTCAGTTAGTGCAATAATTACATAATTATATTTAAACAAATACAAGTTAATATGTCAAAGTACGCAAGAAGTCTATTTAAATTTAATTGCGTCGCGTGCGTGTTGTGGGCCGGACTCCCTCCCAGAAATTTATTATTTAATATTTTTAATATTTTCTTTGCTTTGTGAAAGTGGGGAGCAGAACTGGCCTCTTCTATCTACAGAATTATATCAAACGTAATTCCATCATCAAGTACCATTTCCGAGTATTTAGCTATGGAATTCAAGTGGAATAACGCTCAATAAATTGAAGCTGATTTCTGATTTTAGTGAAGTGATACATAAGTGGTACTATTGTACTCTTAATGAATCTGTTTCATAATATTTCATTATAATAGTATTATATAATAAAAAGTAGGTTTAGTGAGGCCGTCGCCGTCGTGGCGCAGAGGAACAAGTGTGACTCCAACGAGACGCTTATGGGTTCTATTCAGCCTCAGAGAAATAAATTATAGCTTATTTATCTCTATCGTATATTAATTCCTTCCCTGTAGTATTACAAACAATTGATTAAAAATCAATTTGTAAAATTTGTACCATTTGTAATATGAGTACCCTTATTAAACTCGGCGGTTATATTTAGCTTAAGCAATAACACAATATAATAGTATCATTCAGCTGGTGTGATGATGGAGCCAGGACCTGAATATTGGAACTGCTCATAGGTTACTAGTAATTCATATGAGTTTAGACTTATACAATTTATAGCTCCGAGCATATTCTATGGCATTTGTGTCACTTGGTGTAGAAAACCGTCAACCGAAAAATCTTTAGTTTCAAAACTATATATTACTTTATATACTCTACGTATTAATAGAAATTGCTGCAAATTAATAAACCATTAAACGGGTGATGATAAGTAAAATAAATGGGATGCGTTCAAATATTTTTCACTTGATATAAATGGAAGTACACGCTACTAGCAGTTCATTACGGAATTTATAAACTAATTAAGTATATGAATATAAATTAATTAAAGCTTTTTCTATTTTTCAATATAAATATATGTATTATTATATTTTATATGTTGTTTTATTGTATAAGGGACCAGTCAGGGGCACAAGTGTGTAATTGTAAACGTACAGTTTGTGAATTCGATTCCCACTTAAGAAAATAATATATTTAATGGTGACATTTCTTCGCTCTGACAACGAAGCGAAGGCGTTGTGTTACAGAATTCGACAGAAAATGAGGAACGGATGTGTGTGCGGACTCCGCTCCGTCTTTACACTGGGTTCCCAGGTTAGTAGGTAAGCTTAAAAAAATAAAGTGATGTAATATAGCCTAAGCCATTCTCAATAACTGAATTATCTAATATACAAATATTTTTTCACATGCCTTCAATCAAATAAACATACGAGTGTATTAGTAAGCAAAATATAAATATAAATGTAAAGAAGATATTTTTATATATTAGAAATCAGAAGTGATTAACCGTTTTTAAAAACAAAACTAAACACACATGGTATTAAATTATATGTTTCTGAATTATTCTGAAAGAGAATCTTCGTAACTGCGTTAAATCATACGAATTTCCAAAAAGAGCCGTTGCCTCTTATTCATTTTCATCTACAATAACCCTTTTTTATTCAATTTTGTTCACAATATTATAATAAATTATATAATTTATAGAAAAACAATAATATATACATGAATATATGTATTGTATAGGAAGCTTAAGGTAGGTTTTGCATACGAAACCACAATACGGGCGCATTCAGTTTTGGAGGCATTTGCACAGAGCGGCAACGTTAGCACTGAATTATTCGCTCGCTATCGAAATTATCTGTTTGCTTTATGTAGTTTCATTGTACAATGACAATGAATGTACAAAAATATATTTAAGTAAATAAATATCGATTTTTTTTATTAGACCATATGATGTTAGTTTAAAATATTTCACTGTATATTTTATACTAAAGTTACCTTATTGGAAAATATTTTTGTAATCCAATATTCATGCTTTTACACATTATTTTATGAATATCAGAATAGATATAGAGGGAGAGGACCTAGTAATGTCAATATATTTCGTTCTTTTAATTAGAAATATCTTCTTTTATATTAATCCTTTTAATGTTAGTTTATACCTTCGTGATCTGACAGAGTTAAATTTTGCATATTTAGTATTTCCCATTTCAAATATCCACCCACGTAAGGTGATTATTCGAATAACAAAATTAGAACTTTAACTTCGCTCAACTATGTAAGTGAACAGCAACAGTCTATGTAAATAACTTGTATGAAATTGAAATGCCAATCAAGTTAAGAATATGAGGGAGACTTACCGTTCATCACTGAGAACTCCAAAGCGCAACTTTGCGCCAATTATGCAAACAAGTCAACCCAACTTGAAACTTTAGTATCGCGACGACGAAATATAGGTGCTTAATTCAATTACAACAAATTGAACGACTTTATAGAATAATATTACAAGAGGATAGAGGTGTTACTTCCGTTCTTGAAACGAGTTTATACAAAATACAAAATTTCACTTGCAAATTTGACATTTCTATTCAATTACATCATCCCGTCGTAATAAACGGTACAATAGGCTTGCATACTTACTATCTGGTGTTCGTTGGAACGTCGCTCGTGTCGGGCGAAATGAGTGGTGTCGAGATATCGCAGGAAATAAGCCCTTTTTTACTGTCATCGTGGAAACTACGTAGGTCTCCTGTTTTGCTGTATTTTAGTTTTTTTTTACAGATTTGTTTTTCATTGTACTTACTTACCTGTAAAATTGTAGTATATTTGTTTTTTTCTCTATAAGTGTCGTTTGCAAATCATGGTATACATTTTTATGTTGAATACCTACTAATAATAAAGAAATTGAATTATATTATTTATTTTTGTTCTATTTCTTGTCTCTTTTCCTTGAAGCATCTGTATATT
This sequence comes from Heliconius pardalinus sergestus, assembly GCA_001486225.1. Taxonomy (NCBI): domain Eukaryota; kingdom Metazoa; phylum Arthropoda; class Insecta; order Lepidoptera; family Nymphalidae; genus Heliconius; species Heliconius pardalinus. The sequence continues at coordinate 10,735 of FASU01047568.1, forward strand.
TCAATGTCTCTAGACATTACGTGTTGGCGGAACCTAACAGCGTGTATTGGCAACCAAAGCGAAGTTATGAAAATAATTTAAGTCTAAATTCCCCCGAATGGGGATTGTACCTACATCTGTCGCAGTGAGACGATATAGCAACACCACGAAACGACTAAATTTCCAAGTAATTTCTAACATTAAAAAAATATTTTGCGTTTCACGTAATATATCTCTTATAATACATAACAGTTGAATAAATCACAATGTTAAAGAATTTATTTTATTCAATTCAATCTCGATTGCTTTGTATTTTTTGGCCACCGTTACATAGAGAATTTATGAATTATGATACTGATAGCAAATATAATATTTCATTTTTTTGTAAATGTATTGAAATTTCGTATACACGTTCGTTCGATTTCGAAAGCAATATATATTCTGCTAAAACAGTAATTTCTCTCATAAATATGTTATAATATAACAAAAAATAAGCTGAAGAAAGAAAAATAATCATTCTATTACAATATCAAAGAAAAATCATTTCATAAGATTCCCAAAACATATTTATTTTAAACATTTTTCTAGAATTTATAAATTTTTATAAAAAATTATGTCACTCGTATACTTACTTTACTACGTATACTTGATTACTAGTACATTGTAGCTTCCTAGTTTAAGAAGTTGTCTTAAATATCTGTACTGTCTTTGCGAGCTTACGTAAGATTATATAAGAGTTCTGAGAACATTGGTAATACTGCAGAAATTAAAATATTACAGTTTTTAAATTAAATGATACGATATCATCGTTATATGAATTTGGATTTTTAATTTCACTTGAATAGAACAAAATATGTAAAAAAAAATATCATGAAAAACTAATTGCAGCAGAAAAAGTTGCAGCTTACTAATTAAAAAATAAGCTAAATCCGCCTAAGGAATATTTATTATCTATCTATTCCGATATATTATATAGATTTTTCAAGATGAAAAAATAAAGGAATAATGATGTTTTTATTTTTTTACCAAAAACCCTTTTCGAAAAAAATCCTGTCACTGTCACATAAATTATTAGGGCGGGCATTTCGATTAGGCAGGTGGAATCGTAGATATATGGGGTCAGATGCTTGTTGCTCAGGTACCAACATACAAATATCATCTACAGGCTAACAAATAAATGAAAATATTCAATATTTTATTCCTCCGAGTGGAAATCGAACCCACAACCTGTGACGTTTTCAGTTACACGCTTGCCACTGAGCCGCTGATGGCCTCAATTTTTTATTATTTAATGTGATTTCGAATATATACCATAAACTACATAAATATATATAACACAATTTCTTATAACAGGATACTTGAAATAATTAAATTAATACTTAATATACGTTAGGTGGTTATTAGCCTTACTTGGCATGACTCCAAATGTGTGCTACTATCGGATGCATTTCGATCTAAGTTTACATTTTGTATAGACTTAGTATGAGTATCGATAACTGAATAAATAGTAATGTAAACTTAGTATTACCAGGACTTATAAGATTAATTGGTCTTTTGCTATTATTTAAAAAGTATGTTTTTTATGCACAGAGAACCAAGAGACCTAGGATTAGTAACCCTCCGTTTCCGTTAAGACCCTCCCGTTGTCTACGCCTAATTCTGGAGGCATTGCGTGTTGAATGGTGAAAGTCAACGCCGCACTATGCCTTGTTACTACAGCGGCGAAATTTTAACT
>FASU01047714.1:2078-13902 GCA_001486225.1 Heliconius pardalinus sergestus
TATTATTAATTTCTGTCGCCATGGCTACGTCCTAGTGACGTCTATGCAAAATTTGAGACTCCTACCTACCAGCCTACTCTTCTGTTTGCGGGATACAGCGAGAAGCTGATTTTGTTTTTTTTTTAAAAAGATGGTATTGGAACTAGTTACTGAGATTAGTTGCCTTCGAGCAAATAAAGAATATTAGATTGAAATGATCTAAGCTCATAATTTTATCTTCTATTAATTAAATACACTCATCAAAATTCATTCAATCCTTTAATAATGTCTTCCAAAAATATCCGAGCCTCATAAAAAACGACAACAAATTCGTTTCACGAAAAGGCGGACTTGCAAATACGTATAATTTTAACTTTCGATTTGCATTTTTAATTACAAAACAGCCGCCAGTGATGTAGTAATTTTTAAAGATTTTTTGTTAGTTATCTTTGTATACTATTTACTCTAGGTACTCTAGGTATGTGTATTTTTTCAATATGATAAAACAAGTTATATTCATTTTTTATTTAGAAAAATCATCGTATAAATAAAAAAAAACAATCATAGCACAGTGGAACAGCTTCTGACTGTAAACGCCACGATTGTGGATTTGATCCTCACTTGAGGGAATGATGACATTTAAATTCTTTTCATTTCTAAGACTCTGCCAATACAGAAAAACGATTGAAAATTGAATATAAATTATTTAATTATGTGTAGATATCATGGGCTAACAGAGAAAACAATTCTCAAGCATTCTATTTCATTTTTGGGGGGCTTATAATTTTATTTTGTTAAGAAATATTATGCATTAAACGTAAATAAATTAAAAGACTGAAGCCATCGATGCTCAGTAGCACGTTGTTTGGGTGTAAATGCTTTGGTTGTGAAATCGATTCTCAAAAAAGGGCAATGAGTTATTTTTATTTCACCCAATAACAAACCAAAGTGTACCTTGGAGTTTCACCAGAAAATAGATAATTTCCCAAAAATTTTAATTGAAACTGGGAAACGGAGCGTCTTAACGTTTTACAATATTATGTTCTGATATGCAGAATTTTATAAATTTTATTACGAGATTATATAACTCATCTACGTCATAATTTAAAATACGCTTTAAAACCGCCAAAAACATAACAAAACGAAAAAAAAGCGAAGCGAAAATGTTGATTCGTGTGGAAGTTTTTTTAGGATTCATCAAAAATGCAAAATTTTTATGAAAATGTATTCATCCCGGCCTCGGCGATGTGGGGCAGTTTCGTCGCGATCTGAAACAATTTTTCAGCAGCGTTTGTGATGCAGATTTGTGATGCAGCCAGAACATTGTTGCCCATGGGGATTCCATTAAAATCGTTAGTGAAGGCTCATTTTAATTTGGTCAACAGGTTTTTGAGACCGTCATTCCGCATGTATAGCGAACTGTTGTGGATTCGATTAGCATTCGAAGGAAAAATTTTTTGTGAATTCCCCACTCTAATAAAAGACAAAGCGGCGCTAAGCCACTATAAAACAATAAATGTTTCTAGAATTGAGCAGTGCGTGATATGGGAATCTAACACTAGGTTCCCTCTACTTAACTTACGATATTCAGGATATAGGGTGAAGAAGGTTAAACATACAAGAAACTATTGTCCTTTTTTTCTTGTTATACTGCAATGTTTATATTTTGATATTTTAATATTATTTAGTATTGTGCTTATAATTCAATTGATAATATCGTTCAGGGTTCGATTTTCGACCTCAGTAATTTTTAAATAGCATTATTCTTGTTAGACAAAATACTTATACGGGCTTCATAATCCCGTAGACAGATTTTCTAAAAAAACAAAATATAGAATATAATGTCCGATCACTTAGTTCTCTCCGTGTTCGTTGTATAAAACTGTAAAACTGAGCAAAAAAATATATTATTTTTGTACAACCGCTGGAATAAATCACAATAAAGTTCACATAAATGATCTCAATAACAATCAACTGGTTTTCGCAACATAAACGCATATTTTCCACATACGCTACTATATGAAAATGAAAATATACATATATTTAAAATATTTTCGTTCATTCGGGTTTCGGAAAATAATATTTTAAAAAGTATATATACGAGGCCGTCATGGTGCAGTGCCTTACTATATGTGTACTATGTGTGACGGTTGTGGTTTCGATTCCTACTCGTTGTAATGAGTTATTTTCATTTTTTCGCTCTGGTAATAATGCAAAGATAGGAATAAAGTTCCGCCGCCTTAACAGCAATGTTTTGAAAATGAGGCAGCCATGCACTGCTCCATTTCTACGGAACGGAGTGTCTTAACACTAAGTTATCATTACCTATCCTGCTACATGCAAGATACAGCGTGAAACAAAAAATAAACTTGAGATAATTACAAAGGAATGTGTACTCTATTCAAAAGTCAAGGTACGAAAAGGTCAATAAAAAGCAGACTTGCAAATTAGAGTCATTTGAGCTTTCGAATTTGCATTTTTGATTATAAAAATTGTAACACGGGGCGGGTGGATTTTCAGAGATTTTCAGGTTTAATTATTTCGATATTTTATTTTCTTAACCATTAGGCAGCATTTTTTAATCATTACGTATTTTAGTTTACTTTCATTTCTCCGCTCTTGTAGATAAAGCGGGACGGAACTGGACATGCAATATCTCGAAAATTCAAAAGATAGTGGGTAACGGAGAGTTTTAACACTAGATTCTGTCTACCTAACATGCTTTTTTTTCTACAGTCATAACGCAAACTACGACTTCACTGACATTTTTATAAATTACTAAAGACTTCCAGATAAAGTCTCCATTAGAAGAATAAACGAGAATATCTAAAGGACCCCATTATACACCTTTATCGTTGAAATATGTAAATTCAATCATATAAGTTAAAAGTCATCAATCACTATCAACAGTATCATAAATTATGAAACCTTATTCCGTACTTTGAAATTGAGGTGGAATTTCGCTTTAAGTGCTGTGTTAATTTATGTTATTAGCAATTTTCACCTTTTACTGTATGTATATATTATATTTTTAAAGTATGTAATTTTTTTAGCTTTACGCTGTATCTGTAGGACAAAGGGGGGTTAGAGGCATAGGCAGTGGGAGTCTGAGAAACTACATACTCCATTTCCATTAAGACATTTCCGTCTCCCACTTTTCGCTTAATTCTGGAAGCATTAGTTAACGGAACTAAACGCTTCGCCTCGATACAAGAGCGAGGAAATGAAAATATTTCTCTGCCACTGCGCTACGACTGGCCTCTAAGCTATGTAAATTATATTTTTATAATTATTACACTATGTTTAGTGGTGGCAATAAAGCAGCAAATCGTCGCTAAACTCACAGTTCCTTTCCTGGTAAGATCCAATGAAGATATGTGTGCGACCAGATCGGTCGTAGTTTGAAAAAGCGTGCAACTGAAAACGCAATAGATAGTGAGTTCGATTCCCATTGAAGTGGCGAACAGAATGCAGAGGGATACAGAGAGATACAGAGGGAACCTATTTTTAAGACATTCCGTTCTCCACTGTTCCATACACTCAAATTAATTTTAATTTTGTAATTTTATATATTTATATATTTACCTCATTGCCTACTTCGCTAATAGTTTTTTAAGTGTAGCAGATTCATATCCAGTAATTATAAATATGATACATAATGTCTATAGACATTTAAATTTTATCTCTGAGGAAACTAGAACTGTGAGTCTTCATAGTAAATGAATGATCTAAGTGCATTTAATACGTCGCACTAAAGCACGGGCGTACTCGAGCGCTTGACGCAATGATCTTAATGTACCTGAACGTTAGGGTGGACGTCCAGGACATGTTATTTAATTATGTTATTAAATCTTCTGTTACTTTTTTTAAAAAAGTGGAAAACAAAATTATATACTAAAATCATGTTAGATATTAGTTATTTTCTTTAAGCTTCTCGCTGTCTGCATATAGAAGGTTAGGTTAGCCTAGTGTTAAGACTCCGGCTTCGAAACACACTCCATTCGCCACTTTCCGCCGACATATTTCAAGGCATTGTTTGATTCTTCTTAACGTAGTTTTTAATGTATTAATAAATAAAATAGCTCTTTCTCTATTGAAACTATAACTAAACAAATTTCCGTCAAATCTCCGTACCAACAATTCTTAAAAAGATGTATAAAGTTTTCGTTTCACATATTAATATATAGATTTAACTCGCTACAAAACCCCAGTGTACGCTGTCCTATAACACCGAGTATTCTCGTGGGCCTCGAACAAAGGCGGGTCGGATAGCAGATTAAAAATGTACGACTGTAATGCTGTAGTGTTCACACAGGCGGTCCCTCATTAGTAACTGACAGGTTGTCCCCAGCATAGCATGGTATATCAATGGATGTTTAACCTTACCTTGTGTTACACCGTATATGGGGATAATATATTTTTTAAGGCTTCACGTTGTAATCATGCTAGGGAAAGCAGAAGGAACGTAGTGTTAAGACTCACCTTCTGTCAATTATGCCATTGTTGAGTGGCGGAACTAAACTTTATTTTTAAAAATTTTGCCTTAGTGTCAGAACGTAGAAAAGAAAATAATGATATATGATAATTCCTAAATTTAAATTTATTAATATTTTCATTGGAATAAAAAATTAAAAACTCCCGATATACAAAGCTTTAAAAAGTAAACAAACAAATAGAAAAAAATGTTGCTTTTTAAATGACTGAACATATTTTTTTTTTCAAATAAAAATAAACTTAATGGAAATCGGTTCATCCGTACACACACTGGCACGTCAGACATACAACACTCTTGTTTCGGTCGAGGGTTACTAAGGTATTTTTCATAGAAAATAGAAAGAATTTAGTGATATATCAATAGTTTCTCACTTAGCTGCTTGCTCAGAGAAACTAGAATATTTTCAGCATTACGTTATAACGTGTATTTCCCATTTTCAATCAAATTTTCAAGGCATTATCGGATTAGGTAAGTACTAGAATTTAATACGAGGTTATTATAATTTGAAAAAAAAAGTGAAAATTCGTCATTGTTGTACCAAATGAGGGATATTACTATATCGCTCGCTAGGAAGTACTAAAATATTATTATAAAACCAAATTGTGGAAGATATAGAAATAATGGTGTGCAGTTTATATAAGATGAATAAAAAATTAGTTCGTAACATCTACTTATTATACGTTGTTAAATATTCATTTAATTCCTCCGAGTCTCGCTTTATTAATTCAACTTGAAAACTTTTAATAATTTCTAAGTGAATTTCATGCTATAATTGGACGCGGTTATATTTTAATTTAAATAATTGACACATATTTCAATTAAATAGAATATATTAAATAGACTAGCCTATTGTAGCTAATTAGACTAAAATCCAAAAGTCATTATTATAATTGTTATCATATTTTTACGTAACGGTATCGAGTCAAAGCGCGGCAATGCCTCCAGAATTTGGCAGAAAGTGAGGAAAGGACATGTCTTAATGGAAACGTAGTATCTTAACACTAGGTTCCCGAGTTCCCTGTTTCTACGCGTGGTCGTATATGAATGTTACAATGTGAGTCCGAAGTAACACTGACCGCAGGTGCAGTGGGTTACATCGAAACGATATAACCTGACGTAATATAACCTACAGCTTTCTTCAATAAAAGGCTATACTAATTTGATCCCCTATTTTTTGAGATTAACCTAGAAAATCTTACATTTCAAGACATTATGAGCTGAAAGGTGGAACTTAACACCGTAACATATTAAATGAATTTATTTCAAACCGAAGAAACAAGCAAACAGTAACAGTAACAGCGAATATACCTATATTTTTATTTTTTCTCCACAATGTATTCAGCACGAAACAGGGTAGGCAGAGAGAACCTAGTGCATAAGTATCTTACTCAACTAACGCTTAGTCTTATAACCAGAGCAACATAAAACAACAATAAATATAATTTAATTCTCCAAGTGAAAATTGAACCCACAACCGTCGCGAGTACCATCAGCCATTGTACCAAAAGCCTCACCAATAATAAGCCCCCCATTTTGATTTAAACCCCCACCCATCCCCAAAATCTATAAAACCCAATAAAAAAACCACGTACAGTGTAAGAGCCAGCCAAGCTCAAGCCGGTCGCGCACCGAGATAATTTGATTACGTATGCATTAAGTGCATTTCCATTTCCCTGCGGATCGCATATCTGAGATCTCTTTCGAGTCGGCTTAACGGCTGTTTGACTTGCTTGTCCTTTAAACTCGTGTTTAGCCTTCCTCCAATTGGTTCTTAAGTTCTTTGGAACATTTTACTTTGTTTCTTTTGTAACTCTTTTAAAAGAAATCGCTTCTTTTATAGTTTTATATTAAGTAATTGGTTGGAATATATACATTAAATTATATGCATAAATGCTCGTATCTTTGATTGCGTTGACTCAGAAGGTTGTTTCTTTCAACTTGTTACCTTATCGCGATATCGAGATATCTTTAGGATAGACCGATTACAACGTAATTGTTGTGACAAAATGAAAATTGCAATTTTCATTTAACTGCAAATTAAATTGACGATTCCTAGTTTGAAATTGATTTCATGTATGTTTCATTGTTGAATATCCATAAAATACATGTAAAAAGAAAGTAATAATAAACATATCGTATAGGTATGACACAACCGTACCGTATGACCTTATTGTGGGTTCGATTCCCGCTCGAGAAAATGAAGTATTTAATATTTTTATTCCCTTGTTCTAGTAAAGAGGCAAAGCGCGGCGTTGAGTTCCGCCACTTAATACTCAATGCCTCCTAAATGTTTATTTTTATACATATTTAAGGGCAACAACAAAACGAAAAGCTAACAATACAATCCTTTTAATTCACTAGATGCTTAATGGCAGTCGTAATAAAGCCCAGGAAATATTTAAATAGGAACTAGGTATGAATGATATCAAAAGTTATCTATCCAACAATCTAATGGCGAACGGATCCATTTAAAACCATATTATATTTAATGTCTGTTTAAGACGTTCTGGTTTACGTTCAACTTTACAAATATAGTTATTTCCTGTGGTGTTGTTCGTGTTTTAGTATTAATTAATGTTGTAACTGTACGCAAATGTATTACTTTTTTAATAATAACTAAAAAATCATATTATAGTCTTTGATAAAGAACAAAAACCTGGGTTGGCGACTTATTTCTCCGTTCCTCTAAGGCAAAAGTGCAGTTTGAGTCTCTCAATATACAAACTTTCAATAATATCGACTACAAAATTATTATTTTGCAGGAAAACCCAATGATATAACTGACATTCCAAAATAGAACAAAAAAAAACTCGGTTAAGTGAGAGTCAGACCTGCCCACTGAGGCTTCCGTACCAATTTCAGGATACAACGAGAACTACAACTTATAAATAAAAGTTTACAAAATTATGTTTGCGAGCGTTGGCACTTATTTTGTATGAAATCAATTACAAACATAAGTTTGTAATGGTTCTTTTTTCCATGAAATACCTATAAATGTTAACTTGTAAGATTATTTCCTTTATTTGTATTGCAAGTTTTCACTTCAAATATCATAATTCTGATATACGGAACTCTACAAATTAAAAATCTAATACTAATTCCAGCTAAAAACTTTCCAAACAAACAAACATACGCATAAACCATTATTTAATAGACACTATATATATATATATATATATATTTTGTATATATAAATACATATATTTTAAAATGCTTACTGTATTTGATAAATGTTGTTCGTTCAGCGAGACAGACGCTTTCCCCATTATGGCGCGGTGGCATGCAACATTATCATTTTAGTTTCGGGAGGTTATTTCGTAGTATCCAAGCAAAATTTATCGCATAATTTTCGATGGTTCAAAATATTTTAGGTACCGGAACTAGCCCTGTCGATGTGCTTAGCGAATACCGTAAGTTATATGGGCATATTTTTCCAATGTTGAAGTAGAAACGTTAAGAGCTATGAACCATGCTAAAATAGCATTAATTACTTGAAATATATTTATATGTTGTAAAATACAAAAAAAAAACATAAATAAATAACGGGGTACGGGGGTACGGAGTGTCTTAACAATAGGTTCCACTTGCCTACATTGCGGAAAGTGCGGAATACAGCATGAAGCTGAAAAGCTAAAGAAGAAAGAGCTATTTTAAAATTTTAAACTATATACTAATACTAATATTTACAAAACTAACTTTAATCCCGACAAAGTCTAAATACATAAAAGCGACCGTCAACCACCGTCAACCATCGGGGATCGAGTTTGAATGCAATAGAGTAAATCGCAGTCTCTATATAATACCGCTGTTTGCATCCGACGATTGTTGACATCTTTTGTTGCGGGCTTCTTTGTGGCTTAAACCCTTGTGGCACAGTAGATGGTATAATTAAATTTGTCTGTATGATAGGTTAATGTTCAAATCCTTGATGTATTAATTAAATTTATTTAAACAAGTTGAGGTTATTTTGGTATAGTGAGACACGATGATTGTAGATTTGCTTTTTTCGTTCTGGTTCTGGAAAAATGCGGGGTTGAGTTCCACCACTCAACACAATTGCATTTAATTATCTATTAGTAAAGTGAGAAACTGTATCTCTTAATAATCTTTCCATGTCTACCACACATAGAATAGGGGGAGTGGTGAAACTTGCCTATCCCAAAATAGTCTGTTGTCCACCCCAGAGTTCTAAAAGATCAGTTCAAAGCTAAAATCAAGGCTCCTTCTAGAAAATATCTCTAGATGGGTGCACCCATATCACCACTCTTTTTCGCTCTAAAATGAGTATTAAAACATACAGTCCTTTGTACTTTGTGCTGTAGAAGATTCCGATTGCAAAGAAAAATTGAATAGCTGTAGCGCTTTCAGTTTGATTTACATACAATTCGCTCACAACACAATACTTGCAAGGTTGCCTTTGTAGATTAAACTAAACGCCTTTAGAGGTGTTTTTTTAAATATATTTAATATATTAAAGTCTTCCGTTATTGGGTGACAGACAGACAATGTATATACAAAAATACTGGACTGATTTCGAAACTTAAAATCTTTCAAGTAAAAATGTTAGGAAGATTAGGAAGATGTTAGGAAGATATTAGTGATGACATAATATATATACTATATGTATGTCTAGTATAGTATAGGAAATAACTCCTATTCTTAAGTGAATTTGCCTATGCACATACATTTACCAAAGCTGCACAATTCCCTGTAGTATGCAGGCATGCATTATCACGAATTAGGGCACTCTCGCCTAATAGCCTTACAACCAATAAATATATAATTCAATCAAAGCTACATATGTATGTTCATTTATTTAATAGAATTAAGTATGAAAATTTACATTTTATGTTAAATTTAATTAATTTAAGTTACTTATTACTACTACGCCACTTATGTCTGAAATTCTAGCGGAAAACGGGTCTTGACACTTTGCCTACAGGCCCATATGTGGAATATAACGTGGAAGAAGAATGTGCATAAATTCCCGTAATCTAAGAAACATAAATTAAAGAACGTTTAAAAGAAATTATGTTATAAATACATATTTTGTCTTTTACGATCTAGCTCGATAAAGTGCTGCGTTAGGTTCCTTCAACCCCCCAGCTAAATTTTTCCCAATAATAATTCTCCAAAAGAAAAAATAAGCAAAAAAGGGAATTTCTTTAATTTCGTCCATTTTCTTACAGTGACTTTTAATTTTTAACGTAATCTGCCCGATCTGTATAATTACTTAATTACAAAAGACGAACTGCGAAGGGAGATGACAAAGAGCGGAAAAAAAATTAAAACAGAATAAAACAAAGTATGAAGAATGATGATTGTCAGATTTTTTTGGAATATTTAATGTTAATGTCTTATGGCTCTTAATATACCGTTACTTTTGTATTTTTGTTTGTTTTTTTATGATTTAATTTATTGCTTGAAATATTTTAGATGTGTCATTAAATTTTTGCTTATCATTTAATGATGCGATTGATAATTAAGAAGTAAATTGTTTTTGGCTAGGCTTCAAGCTATATCCTTAGCAGGATAGGCAGAGAAAATCCAGTGTTAAGACACTCTGGTCTGCAATTTAGTATATGCACTTCCATGATTGCAACTTTCATAAACGGCGCCGAATAAATCTACTAATTATCTGTAAGTGACTCAGAAACGTAGAAACTATATTTTCTGGATCAAATCTGAAAAAAAATATCTCTTTGAACTAATACGCTTGAGCTTAAAGTCGAAGTTTTTACATTTTTTACAATTTATTTTTGATATTCGAAGATAACTTTTGGCAATCTGCCATAATTATGACTTATACAGCGTTTATGAGACGTATAATCTGTTATTTAAGCAAACTGATATGATTAATAGGGTAATGGCACCAATAAACGAAACTTTTTTTAATTTTCGAACATATTTGAAAATTTTCTTCAAGAATCCGATTTTTTCTAAAAAATCACAAATTATCATATATTTGCCGAACCACTGAAAATCGGCTAACATACTCGTATATATATATGGGGGTGAAATGTATAGATACTGAGAGGTCGTCTACCCACAGACAACCGTTGATCCGTTTTACCTTCTGCATACTTCTTATTACATTTATTAGTGCAATATAACGTTATCCATTTTCTAAAAAGAAGGTTTGAGAGTTAAAAGTTTAATTAAGATATAATCGGTATCACCGCCTGCACAATTATTTGGTGGAAAAATTTATTGAATTTTTGACATTACATCAGTTGGTTTTAACGTATTTTTCTTTTTGATAGTAATTATCAAATTTAATAAAGATCTAGAAGCTTTATAAGGTTATAAAAATATATATGTTACAGAACAAATCTTATATAGTTTTATTTAAGGAATTGTCCTCAGAATGAAATTTATTTTTCCCGGGACTTGGGAATCACATGTTCCAAAGTTTGAAGAAGTTGCTCGAACAACAGGCGTTGTTTATTGGTCACACTTGATTTGATTGTGAGTTTTCTTGGAGCTTCTACTAATAAAAGTGTTTTTGAGTTTATTGTATTATTGGGAGGCAGAGGTTTTACAAAATTAATATTTTTACATACTGCGTATATGTAAAAAAATACATCAACCTTTTTCTTTTAGTAAAAGAATCTCTTTCAGGCTACCAAATTGAGAAAACAGAAATATTACTGCTACGCATTTCTCATTCGCATTCTATGGATTAAACATCACTCAGTGTACACCCATCGCGTTGCTTGATAAACAGTTCAGAGACCAGAGTAGTAGTATTTACTTGCAATCAAACATAGGCTTAAAGAACTCTTCTACGGTTATCTCCACTCTCCTTTTTCTCCATTCTATCCTTAACGTCTTCTTTGACGTCGTCGTCTTCTACATTTTTGTTTTACACACAAACAATTTTACCTATTGCTAAACTGTCCTGTTTTTATGTATTTAGAATGTAAAATTTAAAAGTATAAATTAAATTACAGAAATACAATTTGAAAAGGTGATACTTAAGAACATAATCACAACATTTGTGAATAATTTCTGTAAAACGTTAAAAGATTTATAAAATCTTATCTAAATTCATATAAGGGCTAGAATTGAGGGTGCTGTGTTACTATAAAAAACACTTCATGCAAGTATTTTTAATGACGCATTTACTTACCGCAGTTTAGTCTTATTTCAAATAGCGACAAGTGCAATGTACATGTGAATGCACCTTTAAATTTAACTTTATGGCTTAGTAGTGCTTGTCTTTTTTATTATACAAAGGTTGTGTGTTTGATGTTGGAAGCTTATTTTTTAGAAATAGTATAAAAACGTCGACTTGACGCAGCAAAATAGCTTCCGATGGTAAAAGCGATGGTTGTGAGTTCGATTCCC
>FASU01047817.1:376-12307 GCA_001486225.1 Heliconius pardalinus sergestus
CACTTCGTTTCCCACTTTCCGCTAAATTCTGGAAGCATTGCGTATTTAGTGGCGAGCACAACACCTCGCTTTTTCCTCGACACCAAAACGAAAAAATTTAAATAAATATTTCATTTCCTCGAATGGGGATCGAACCGACAACCAGCCGCGTTACACTCACACACTTATGCTCCTGCGTCACGACGCCTCTACTAATTAAAATTGACATGATAACGTGATCAGATAATATAGTTTGGTTCTTCTTGGTCCTTAATACTAGTGTAAAGTTTCATCATCAACAGCCATCTTTTGTCCACTGTTGGGCATAAGCCTTCCCCAATTCTCTCCACCACACTCGATCCTCAGCTCTTCGGACCCATTTTTAATTACTTACTAATAATTTATTTCATTTCATATGAGTATATTCGTAAGTTACGTATATTCCAATGACGTAACTGCCTTACATATAACCCAAAACAAAATCGTTTAAGTATAGTTTTTATATAAAAAAAATATATATGTTTATATCTATCACTATTGGAAGCTTTATTTAAAACTCACAAAAAAGGATAAATAATAAATTAAATCTTAATTTTTTTTATCTCGTTTTTGGCGGAAGACTCCCGCTTTTTTCCTTAAAATATTCAAAAATCCCGCTTTTCAACGAGAAAAAGTCTGGCAACGCTGATGTAAATATTGCATAACTGTTTTGCATAACAAGTTGTTACTTCTATCTAATCGATTACTAATTCATACATTTCACACATTATTCGAAAACAACACATAAACTTAATATAAAAAAATAATATTAAAAAAAAAACAGCAATATCATACTATATAAATAAATAAAACGCAAATAAATGCTTACAAAATTTTATTTTAAAGTAATAGTAAATTGGTGAGAACGAACCCGATTAAAATTATCGAGATTGAACAAGAATCGTGAATCGTGTTCGTGAATGGTAAGTACGTCACTAGGTTGGCACGACTGTGCTCCGCCCGCTTCGCTCCATTCGCCACGGCCGCGCGCGATCGCGACTTCCGAGATCGATGTTGTGAACGCAGTGGAACTGTACACTGTTGTGAAGCGCTGAGCGAATCTGATCATATTGTGCAATTTAAGCTAATGTTTTTAATTTAAACTGGAATCATTTATCGATTTTTGTAAAGTGCACTTTAGTGTGTGGTTTCCGATGTTGGCGAACGCCAATAATTGTGAATATTTCTCATAAGGTATGTTATTTACTAGCTCACGTCACTTGTTATGTTGCGCACTATGAATTCACTTGCCGAATATCTTCTATTTTGTATAAAACATAAAATAATCATAACAATACTTTTCATCAAGGGCCCAAGCTATTCATATGGATAAAAGTGCTGTAGCGAATAAAATATAATAACAGGGATAAAATTATGTAGTTCAGTCGGTATGACGTCACGAATCAAAAATGAATTATAAACATAAACGATTTTTAATTCTATCCAGTAATTTACATCTCAAGGTCAGAATTCTCCATGTATATACGAGTGGTAAACAATATTGGCATAGAATTTGGCATCTTCTATTTATAAAATTCACTATCACCGATCGTAACCCTAAATCGAGGATCCGCCCTGTGCTCCGCTACAAGGCCGTTTTGCTGAGCGTCATTGCTTTCATATTTATTTTGATAAATTTTATTTTTTGCCAACACATGAGACATACGATGAGAATATGTTCCATTTTTATATTTTTTTGTCATTGAACAGACTTTCAGCTTTATACAGTCACACCTATATTTTTAACATTCCAATATTTGGAACCAAAAATACACCACTTTTAGGTCTTTTACTCTTTATTACCAAAATTAATTTCTCTTGCTTAGTATGACATGCCACATATAAGATATAATTAAGATTAAACAAACTCAAATAAACCACTTTCACAGTGTCCTATTTAAGTTTTTTTCATAGTAATTAAAGGACAATACATAGATATTAAAATATTCTTTGTTATTTATCATAACAATGAACATATAAAACCTTTATTTACTACTTTTATTAAAGTAACAACTCCTTAAATTGTCTGATGTCATAAGTTCATTATAAGAATGACCTTCCTCATATATCCAAATGTGTGGGTGCCATTTATGCTAGCCTTGCTAACCATGATGACAAGTGGAAGTTATGTCAGCTTCCATTTCATATTCACAGCATTTTTACAAGAGTGTGTTGAGTGGATAGCAAAATTACACCTAATTAAAACATATAATCACCAAGATGTTTGTTATTAAATATTATTAAATGTAGGTGGAAAGTGCAGTCATCTCCTATAAAAAGATCCAGAGCTGCTAAATTATTTACAATGTTAACATATGCATGTGTAAGTTTTGCTAATGCCCCATGAATGCCAAGCAAATGTTACATAACTGTATTTATGCGAATGATAATTATCAATCAATTGTTTGAAAAGTGGTATATTATCTAAAACAATGTATATAATATCATCTGTCATATAAAATATTACATTTAGAAATTTGCTTAATCATATTTATTCTTGATATGATTTATTATCATTTTGATAATCTAAATATTCTAATATGCAAAATGCTGTTTCATATATTGACTCTGTATTATTTATGGTGGTTTCAGTTCGGAGCGTTCAAAAGTTCGTGTGTCTTTCTACCAAGGGGCGCGGCCGCAGTGTCTGTCCCCGCCACCTGTACAGTCTGACTCACACATATTATACGCTGATTTGCTCTCGGCTGCTGCTAACGTAGATATGGCAGACCACACCATTTACAACAGGCAGATCAGGTACCTATAGTTAAAGTAAAACTTCAAAGTTTTATATATTTAAATTTTTGTTTTATTATGTTTTCCAAAAAATATTTTTTGTTCAAGTTTCAATTTTTTTTTTTAATATTTAATATATAGCATTCTGTCTTGTCTATTTAGAATTCTGGGCATATATCTTTGGATAGCGAAAATTTGTGATATCTCTCTCTAATGAGATGCTAACAATCTAAATAATTTGTTTCAAATAAATAAGAATTTCAACACAGCTTGATAAGAACATGGCTTAGTGGTCATCGGACTTGGATGGTTTCAAAGGAGTGCTGATTTCAGTTATTAAATTTTAATGTATTGAACATTAAAATGTTTAAAGGTTTTCTAAAATAATATATAACTTTTATTTCAATATAAAATAATATAATAATATATATATGTTTATACAAAACTTTAATATTAAATTAATAAGACATTAAATTGCACACTGGTAAATGTTTTACTCTGATGAATATACTATATATAGATAATAGAGAGGTGATGTAATATTATCTAAAGCAGGATAGTTTATGACAATATACTGAACTACCTAGTTGCATTGTTGTATGATGTACTCAACCTATAATATGTATGGAATTATTTAGTGACCTTAGTTGCTTCAGTCAATGGTATGTTGCCCAATTACGTTATTGACAACTTTTGAACAGAATACCAACATTTTTTTTAATAAATATTAAGTAAATCATAAAATTAATTAATTAAATAATACTTGTTTATCTCTTAAACTCCACAAGGGATTTATTATTTTGACATATTGGCCTCAGAAAGATTTCACTTTTTACATAAAATTTCAATAGTTATATAGTTCTCACAAGTTAGAAGATGACAGTCGGTGTAATCCGTACAACAATTGTAGAACATAAAAAAATATTTCTTCAGTATAGTTTGATCTAGGGGAGAGTTAGTTTTGTTACACAATATACATTGTCTATCAACCACCACGCAGGGCAACCAATAATAATTTACACATGACTTATAATTTTCAGTACTGAAAGTGGATGGGACAACCCTTTCCGTCCGGATGGCGACCTAAGCCGCGAAGCCGATGAGATTGTCTCCTTAATTAAGGGAGGTAAACCAATCACACCAACTCCGCCTGTTGTGAGCCAGTCGCCGATTTCCGATGAAAAAGAGGAGAAAGTTCACGCAAACAATGTCAATGTATGTGCTTATTGTATTTATAAATACATTTTATATTAACTCTTTATATTTTTCTCTTTTTCCTGATGATTACCCTGTTTCACGCAACCCGCATGAAGCAGGTTAGGCAGACAGAACAGATGTCCCGCACGCCCCGCCTAATTCTCGAGATTTTGTGTGCAGAGGATTCTAATGGGGCGCTTTATCTTGTTACTGGGAAGAGGGAAAGAAAATAGTTGTGAATCAAACCTGCAACCATCATGTTTATAATCAGATGCTGTGCTATTGCGGCACATTGGTCTCATTTGTAATTAATAGTAAATCACTACAATTGATAATTTGTTTCTCTAATTAAAATAATTGTTTAACACAGGCTAGTCCTCCTGCACAGACGAAGTCTAGCCCAGTACAGCAGACCACCCCAAAGAGTAACGGCACAAAGAATGGTGTTGCTGTGCCGGAAGTGCGCTCGGGGCAAGTGGAGGTTCAGCGCTCGCCCCCCCAGGAACCTCTGCAGCCCGAACATGTTACTATCAAGAAGAAGCAAAAGTGCAAATGCTGTGTCATCCAGTAATTTCCCTACGCCGGTAACGCTACGCTTCACTTTATTAGCATAACCCCCCACTTCGGTGTTTAGTCGGTGCTACATCACTTCCCATGTTCCACTACAAGAAGTACCATCAAGTATATCCATTATATGTGTTCATTCGCTGCAAACAACATCACATGTCTGTCTATACTTTACATCATACTTCTACATTTTAACATGTTTTTTTTAAATATTATTTAGGGTTACATAATTTATAATTGTAACTTTTTGTTTTATCTGTTATTAATTTGTTCTATGAGTATTTATAATGATTATATTGATTTTGTGGAGGGTATAAAGAAACATTGATTAGCTAGTCTGGTGAAATTTAACACAACATTTGTAAAAGCCCACCAAATTATTTATATTGATCATCATTACATACATCAAAGAGAATCTCAGCAGGATTGCTCCAGTATAAAACTACAACAAAAGCTATTTATTGAAAAGAGAAAGGAAAAATATTAAATACAGTGTTATATTTAAAAATTTCAAATGATTCAATTATAATTTATTTCGTGACTGTTACTGATTTAATTATATGTTGAATAATGTTTAAAAAATAATTTAAATGTATATTTTTTATATGTTTATTTATAAAAAGTATTATAATCCTTAAAATATATTAATTTTACCTAGTGCTTAGGGGATATAAGTGATAGTAATGTGCATACTTTTTTTTTATCTACCTATGCATGCTTACAAAAGACCTCATATTCATCTCTGGGATACTGTCAGCTGTTATGAAGGTTGTACTGATATATAAAAGCAGTAATGATCTCGTTTATTCGGTTTTAGTATGGTTATATAAATATAGGACTCGTTGGACTAAGACTGCTTTATCAATATAGACTAAACATAGCACCTCCATAGTATTTGAGAGTAACCCGTATACCTAAATGAATATGACACTTAGACTGTAAAATACATTTTCATTGCTAGCTACCCAAGTGTCCAGTATATACTATTTACAAAATATAACTGTATTTGAATGTTCCATCACCATATACTTATGTGTAGCTTAATCTTTCATATTGCACTCGCCAAGTCAGTTTGTTATAAACTATTCGGCCAAGGAGGGTGCTTGTTTATTTTGAACAAGATTTAAGATGTCCTAACATGTCATTATGAATAGTGAACAGACTTACTGTATAAATTGTTACTACATTACCTAAAATTTCAACAATTTTAAAAATCTTTAATTGTAACAATAGTGCTATAATAGAATTATATAAATCAATTAATAATATGGTTATAGATAGGTATGTACTCGAAATGACAAAATGAGAAGGCTAAGAACAAGGCTCGATAGGATTTTTTAAGAAAATGTGAAAAATTTATATGAGATTAGGTTCCCTTGTGAATGGATGTTTCCTTAAGTAGATAGGCAAATAGAAAAGTAATATTTAAGACGATTTATTATTCAGGTTATTCGTTATTGATAATTATTTAACAAATTAAATTATTTTAACTCCAATCAGACTATGTTTGTAGGTGTAAGAAATGAGAAAATGAAGTCAGTCCGTCAGTACGATGTCATGTTTACTATTACATTTTATATAAGGGATCAGTACATTTTGACGAAAGTGATAATTATAAGTGGCGCAACTTGTTATGGTGTCTGAGAATATAGGCATGATTCAAACCAGCGCATAAAAATCGTATCTGTGACATATATGAGAGCTGGCATAGTAAATCAAATTTATTGAAATCTTTAATACTCGATTTTAAATTATTTTGGTCTGTTAGTGTTAAGGAACACACAAAATTTTGAGTAAATAATAAAACAATTTTTGAAGGCCAGCCAAAAAAAATGTAAGTGTTTGCGTGACACCATAACGCGTTGCGCTTATACTATAAAATATCTTGTGCAATAGGTTTCAACGACTGTCCATAGATACAGCGTCGCTTGGTAGTCCTTTAAAGTATTCCGCGCCGTTGTTGCTTCACCGAATGTTGCCAACTTTGCACATAAATGTTAGACTTAATAATGTATTATTATTTATTTTATCTAATCTTATAGAAAACTAGATACAGTTGAACTTTTTAAAAATAAATATTTCAAGCTGACAGTGTTGTGACCATCAACTTTTGTCACGTATAATTCTTTTGTTATATAATTTATTTAAATTTATGTAAATATCTCTATACAATATTATATTGTATGGAAATATTTTGAAATTGTTAAGAGTATTTTTCTAAACTAGTTAATTGTTTTCAAACATACACATTTTTCATTATAGTATTATAATATTCCCTATACATTCGTAAAAAATGGAGCATACGTTAGGCACAAAAGTTATGGTCATAACCCAATATAAATATAGAGTATATATAATGTGAAATGTTGTTCTATTTCATTTAATCATAATTTATTTTGATTTGGTGCTCGATCTTCTAATAATATCATTATTTTTTTATTCAGGATGACACAGCACTGATTGTTTCCTATTTTTAACATTTCATCTCCAATATATTAAGCTTCACGTAAAGATGTGTGCATCATCCATTTTTTTTCACTGATATGGTAAAAAATAAAATAGGAAATTAGAACGATTATATTTTTTTTAAGTCTGGTTTATCTGGAATATTACACTAAAAACTGCCACGACGTTTTATAATCACGTCACGTCACATAAACCTTTGGACAAATAATTCTACGATATTAAAATTCAATGATTGATAGTGCATGGTGTCAATGACGTCATATATTTCCTTAATAATGTTTTTTATTTGCTAATAAAACACTGTCATTAAGGTTCTATATGTTAAAAGAGAAAGCGGCGGCTTGCTTCATTAAAAATAGTTCAATTTTACTTCATATTAGATCTAAAATTAATTATATTCTCGTTTCCAATACTTTACATTGTATTAGATGTGTAACAGAATACTAAATCTAAAATGACATTATATTTGTATAAAATATTTACTTTCTATAATTATTATCAATCAATGAATATGTACAAATCGATTACATTGTAATTATTTATATTAAATATTTAAATACGAATTGTTTTTGTTTATAGAATCCATGTCTGCATTATCATTTTTACTTGATTATATTATTGGCATGTTTATTGAAATCGACGAAAATAAAGAATTTACTAATATAATAAAGGATAATGGTGTATTATTAATGGTGTTTCGTTTAATGGCTAAAATTTCAATTATAGATATGTTTCTCGGTTATTCACTCTTGTAATTATTGTCAATAAACACATGGACTAAAAGGTTTTTGTAATGACTGACTGCCTGCTCTTAATGGATGTAACTCAGTGCTTTTGAGTTCAGTGCTTAAAAGAGAGTTTATTGTTTTGAAAAAAAAAATAGAGAAATAGTCAGTGTTAGTCTGCCGGCTTCATTTCCCCAGTCACAGCCACGGGTAAAAAATGTTTAAATAAAAAAATGTATAACAAAATCTTATAAAATGAAGTTGTTTAGAAAAACAGAGCCAATAACCCATAAAACGCCTTTTATATAACAACATTGATAAGAAAAAAATATATTGTGTACAAATAAGGAATAGATGAAATTATAATGCATATTTTATTTTTATGTTATATTTAATTTTGGATATACATTTACATATTCGAAAAAATATAAATAAACAAATTATGAAAGTAATTAAATTTATGTTATAATGAAAGGTGTACAACATTTTCTATACATATAACATTGAAATAATCATTACTATACAAAAAATAGGGTAAAAAGTAACCACACCACAGCAGTAATTGATAATATTATATAAATATATAATAAGATAATATAAATTTCGTATTAATTAAAAACATCTTGTTTTTAATTAATGCGAAATGAAGAAACAGAAGCGCGGATTAATTCTAATTATATCTAAATATATACCCAACCGTCATTATGAAACTTTATTTCAAATAAATTCGTAATAAATTTCAAGTCAAACTATTAATTTATATCTTTATTTATAATTAACATTATGGTCAAGATTACTTACAGTTGATTAATAATATTCAACATCCTGGGATTCATATCCCTAGGTTTTTTTTTATTATGAGACAATATAAACATCATCATTAGACGTTACCCTGGAATGTGAACGATGGTGGATGTTTCTCTTTAATTTAAATGTATGATATTTTGTTAGATATTCATTTAATTAATATAAAGGCAATTATTATTTTTTGCTAGGATTAAAAAGCTAGTTTAGCTGCTCCACTATTTGACCTCCTATCTCTATTGACACTAAATTCGAAATAAACTGATGATAGTTCCAGACATGCCGAGATCTTTCAGGAAACTATAAAGATTCAGTTAGAAGACATCCATAAATCACAGGTTACATATGAAGAGGTGGAGGGAACGTAAATTTCGTGATTTTGTCACACAAAAAATATTACACATTGCATTACTTCGGCACATCATCTATTAAATCAATAATTTCAAAGTGTAAAATTTCATAATATGTGACGTCACAATAGGTTTAGGTCACAAACTGAGGCCAGGATAAGAGAGTACTCAGAAAATAATAAAATATGTATGACGTAATTCAAGGTAAGTAAATTACGTCACACACATTATAATTCTTTTAATTCTGTAATATTGTCTTACATAAAATTATTTGAACAATATTGTCGCATGCGTAGAAATGAATATTATTGCCCAAGTATTTTATATGAGAAATTACTAAGTGGTTAATATTACATCATTATTTTAATTATGTTGTAATTTTGTAAAGCGAACGGTTTTCCAGGGCAGTATTTTTATAGACTTACGTACGTTTTTAGTATACTTTATAAAACTATATAACTAAAGTCTCTAAAATTTATATTTAATTTACATTCTTATAATAATTAAGTCGATAAATGAAATCAATAATAATTGTTATGTCTTATTGTCTATGTCAATTACTACTATTACAGATAACGTAAAGTCTAAAAAGATCTAAAAAAATAATGTTGTAATCTAAATTATTTCTAGCGATAAAATAACAGACTGTGTATGTTATGCCGATTAAGGATGTTAAGCATTCGTTACATCTCCGTAACCGAAACTATTATATATCGAAAATAAAAATTATCCATAGAATTTACGGACATATGGGGATCTAAATGAGATTTATTACGAGTTTTTGATTTTGCCTGACCGAGCCGACTAACGACTAGTAGATACACAAACAGCGAAATAGCTGACAGAATAGGGTGGTCTTA
Organism: Heliconius pardalinus sergestus; assembly: GCA_001486225.1. Lineage (NCBI taxonomy): Eukaryota > Metazoa > Arthropoda > Insecta > Lepidoptera > Nymphalidae > Heliconius > Heliconius pardalinus. The sequence continues at coordinate 10,100 of FASU01047817.1, forward strand.
CAACCCAGCACGTTACAGATGTGCAGCACGTATCAAGTGGAGTAGGTAAGGCAGGAAGGCAGGCGCCGGCCAGGAGGAAGAAGTAGCTGACAATGTTACAAGAATGTTAAAAAACAAATTATTTCTCAAGAATCCTATATCTGTGGCTGAAATTATCCGAAACTGAACAAACATCCTCAACACCCTTGATGTAAATAAGTAAAGATATGTTCATAGGCCATAGAATATATAATTAAATATCAAAAATATTTATGCTACTTGTACTTATTGCAATAAAGATATCAATTTACTTTTACTTTTCCCTTTAATATAATTTAACCTGTACTAAAAGTGGACATTTAAAAAATTCTAAGTTTACATAGAAAAATGTTGAATTTTTAGTTAAAATCTCTATCAGAACACTTTCGATTGAAGTCTATAAGTAAATATTTACGATACAAATCTTAAAACGTTATATAGATAAAAAAAAACAAAAAAACATTTTATCTCCTAGATATTTCGACTGCTTTGTTTATTATCAACGACACGTCCATTGGAGGGAAATTCTGTAGTAGCTTTACGTTCGATGCGAAGTCACCACTCAGCAAATTATCTCTTACTAATCTGAAAAAAAAAACAATATATCAATGTTTATGGTTTTGTGAATAATAGTTACAACTATTTTTACTGTTGTTATTTTTCGGAAGTCTGGAAATGCATAATCATGCACAACTATATTTATTTATTGGAGATTAGACTTAAGTCTAGAAACGGAATATACTCAAAACAAGGAAGATACACAAATTATTTAAAAAAATACATTGCAGCGTCGTTCCTATTTCAGGCAGACTACTTGCACAACCTATTTGTTGATTTTTTTCTTTTTTTATTTAATTTAATAAAGTTTTAAGAATGAATAGAAATTTATTCATATATAAAATAACTAACAAAAATAGCAACAGACTTAACAACAGTTGAGAAGAAACAAACAAATAAAATATAGAAAGCAAAACACGGAAACAATAAATTAAACATTTCTAACCAACATACTGAAACTTAAAAAAAGGAGTGTTTTAACACTAACTTCACTTACGGAAAGATAAAAAAAATCGATATACTTACAATATCATGGCACAGCAAATATAATTGAGGAAGGTAAACCTTTGAGGATCTGCAAACAATGAATCCCATATCCTTTCAACATCCGGCAGCGAAAATTCTTGAGACAATAAGAGTGTGAGCCATCTGTAAAATAAAAAAAATATAGTGAATGATAATTTATATTTATTTAAAAGGTAAATAAAAATATATTTTTTATCGATATTCAATTTAACGTTTAAATGAATGAATGTATGAATGAGGCCAGCCTTGGTGCAAAGGTACAAAGTGTGACTGTAAAATCGGCTGGTTGTAGGTTCGATCCGCGCTAGAGCAAATGAAATTCGCTGTGGTGTCCAGGCAAAGCGCGTTGAGTTCCGCTACTCAACACGGAATGCCTCCAAAATTCGGCAGAAGGGGAAAGCTGTGTTTTAACACTAAGATCCCTCTGCGTACCATGTTGTTTGCGGGATACAGCGTGAAGCGGATGTAATTAGATTTTAGTACAATTATTATACAGATTTGACATCTATGTGTGATCATGAGAAATCAGACGAAGAAATCAAATAAATGTTATATAAGAAAATACCTAAAACTATAATATTGGGGCCTCAACTCTTGCTTCTCTAAATGGTCCCAAATGGCGCGGTCTTTTTTTTTCACACACTCATTGAGTTTGGTCATTTTATAACAAATTCCGCCTTCCGTCTCATCCAGGGCGCGAATGTAGAAATCCCGGATCTCAGCCATCAGATTCGTAAAGCAAAAAAAGCAGTCCGCTTCAGCGTGTTCTGCAAACAAGATATACCAAAGTATTAAGTACTGCATGGGAAAAAAAGCAGTCGTGGCACAGTGTAAGTGCACATACTGTATGCGTTGCAATTGTGGGTTCGATGCAACATCAGAGGAATTCATTATTTTAATCCCTTAGTTGCTTCCTTGTTCCCAGTGGCGGACTAAGGGGGGGGCGGCAGGGGCGGTCCGCCCCGCTTGTTCCAGTAACAAATCACGACGTTGAGTTCCTCCGAACATGAACATTGTCATAAAATTGGTGAACTTAATGTCTCATCACTAGATCCTTCACTATCTTGGTGCAGGTAAAAGCGTGAATTTGCAAACGACGACGAAAAC
>FASU01047847.1:0-14109 GCA_001486225.1 Heliconius pardalinus sergestus
TTTCTTTTTTTCAGCTTCACGGTGTATCTCGCATATAGCAAGGTGGCAAAGGGTACCTGGTGCTAAGACACTTCCCTACTTTCTGGTTAATTTTTGTGATTTTTCTGGTTAGTAGTCTCGAGGAAAGAAGGAATGAGGATGAGTTATTTTCGATTCCTTGTTCTCTTTATATAGAGCACACTATTTTATTGAGTTCTGCCACTCAGTATCTTAGTATCTTAAAATAGGGGAAAAGATGTGAATACAGTATTTACACTCAACACCTCTGCACAGAGTGTAAAAAATATTTTTTTTATATATTTTGATATAACAATTTGATATACATCTGGATGAAATCTTTCCATAAATTACATATAATTAATTATTCCACTTCTTTCTCCAAAATTAATTTGGATAAAACACTTAAATTGAATAAAACACTCAAACTAACCAGTACAAGTTTAAGTTCCACTGTCCCCAACAAATACATCGCAGAAGCGATTCAAGCTGGCGACGGCCGACAACCACTTAGTGGCTTTATTGTGCTCCTCGCGTTCCTATAACGACAGGGAATTGCAATTTTTAGATATGGCAAGTAATAAAATTGTATTTACCAAAAATTCTTTGATAAAATTACAGAAATTATTGTCACATATTAATCAACTTATAAAGAAATAATATCTTTTTCTATAACAAAAAAAACTAAGAAACAAAATCTATCTCTATATATATATATATATATATATATATATATATATATATATATATATGCCAGATACTGTTATAAATTTCGAGATACATATATAAACGATAAAAAACGATACGATAAAAAGCTGAGTCTGTCAGCCCCACCAGATGTCCCAAGAACTAACTGTTCAATTTTGATTAATTTTTCGATATTTTTTTCATTTTTTTTAAGTATATTTGTCAAATTTATTGTAAAGGCAAAGCGCTACTGTATGTAAAATCAAACATTCGTTATAAAAATTCTTATTTAGACTCCACCCATATCCGAAATTATTTTTATTTTATTCAACTACGATTGTGGATTGTATTTTTACTTTGAATAACCAATACCCTTACGGAGCTTCAAAGCATCCTTGATGACCACGAAATATTCAAGAATGTCTATAAAAACGCAGCTCTGTGGCCTAAGAGATCGCTGAAAGCAAGTCACCGTGTGACTTCCGTAGATAGCTCTCGCTTGACACGAACACCCATCTACTTGGCTGAACTGAAACCTATACCCTGTATTATGCATAGTGTTGTGCTATGTTGAGATTGCATGATAAATTTGTGCAAGGATAGGGTTTTTGTGATATTATGAAATAAATATGGAGGCCAGTCGTGGCGCGCGCGTGACGCGACATGTTGTGCGTTCGATTTACACACGAGGAAATGCAATATTTAATATAATCATTTCTTCCCTCGCTGTGTCGAGGTAAAGCGTGGCGGAGTTCCGCTACTCAAGGCATGTTCCAGAATTCGGCAGAAAGTGGCGAATAGAGTGTCTTCACATAAGGTTCCCACTGTCTACCATGTTGTGTGTGGGATACAGCGTGAAGCTGATTTTATTTAAGGAAATACTTCAGTTTCTTTAACATTCTAACATTTTCATCGAAAACAAAGAAATATTTTAAGCTTACAAAGAGCTTAAGTAAGCTAGCATATGTTAAGCTTATCTCATGCTGGCATTTGCTAAATACGATACTACGTATCGGCTGCAGTCGTGCCAAGACTACTGTTAACACTGAGTGTACATTTTTATATATACAATTATACATATATTTATACAGCTTTAAAAATTAAGAAAAAGCATTGATTGTAAAAGTTTTACTAATATATTTGTAACTTCACGCTGTATCACGCTCAGACATTCGTTTCTTCACGCATCGCTGGATTTTTTGAGATATTTTGTGTCGGGTGGCGTATCTCAACGCCGTGCTTTTTCTTCTTACCAAAAGGAGAAAATAATAAATATTTTATTCACTCGAACGGAAATCGAAACCACAAACTAACGTTACATTATTTTATAAACTTGTTTATAATATTATTTCGTACTGGATCCGAATTTTTATCAACAAAGCAATTTTCTCTTTAGTAAGTATATTGCTGTACTTCACAAGTTAATAGCATCAGCGCTACGCTATCGATGCTTGTGATCTTTGAACAAGCTACGTTTAAAGGAAAAGATTACTATACGTTGAAGATAAAGGTAATAATAGATAAAGAACTTGTAAGAACCGTTGGCGGCGTTGAATTCCGCCACTCAACACGCAATTTCTCAACAAGTGAGTGAACGGAAGTGGGAAACGAAAGTCTTAATGGGAACGGAATGCCTCACTAAAACTAAGTTCCATCAGCCTTTACTGCTATTTAAGGAATGCATCGCGAAGCTAAAAAAAGTTCTGTAACGTGTAATGGAGGCCGGAATGAGGAAAAGAAGCTATCCTTTTCCACTTCACAAAACTTCATAAAAATACCAAAATATGCAAAAAATACAGTGGAAAAGAATATTTAAATTTTCAGAAGTATCTAAAGTAATAACTTAGATAAAAAACGCATAAACGGATTTCGAAGTTTAACGTGTGGCTTATTAGTCAAAGCATTTAGACAATTTCCAAGGCAGGTTCAAATCCATTGCATTATTTTATGAATAAATTCTCAAAGAATATATAATTACAGTTTAAAACAAAATCCAAACGTCCAAAAAGCTCATTATTCCCACCCTAATTTATAGAAAAGTTAACAAGCAATGTGAGAATGACACAGCAAATTACGTTAAAGACGTCGGCGTCCGCCTTTGAAGACACGGTAGCCGGCGAGCGTGACAGTCGACGTCGGCGACTGTTTTATGTTGCAGGGCTACCGCTGTCTAGTTTTAGCTAATTATATTTTAGTTTAGTTATTTATTTATTTTTTAGATTTTTTATAGTATTATGCGAGAGAGAAAATAATTATGATGGGCGTAGTATAGCGGCACAGTGAATTACTGAAAACGCGACCATTGTGGGTTGTATTCCCTCTCGGGGAAATTAAACATTTTCACTTAGTCGCTTTGGTAACCAGATAAAGAGCAGCGTTAACTTCCGAGTTGTATTCCTAAACCGATGGAATGAAATCAATTCACGGTAAATATATCATATAATATTTAGTTCCTCCTTTAGTTTAGTTGGATAAAATGCCTATCTTTAAATACCTTTAAGTTTCGACCATTGCTATGTTTATATGGTTTCCTTTAATCGAAATAGAACCCAGAACCATTATGTAAAAAATTAGTACAATTTGGCAATAAAACGGGCGAAGCTTTTTTTAGTAGAATAATAAACCACAATCGCCATCCCTAGTAGTCAGCGTGTAAAATGTCATCGATTACGGGCAGCGTGAAGCCGACCGCGGCGCCGTCACCACTCGCGGCCGACAGCTATCCCTCTGATTAATACCACTTTCGATGTAAACACCTGTAATTATCTCAAAAGATCATTATAATTGGAAAAAATGGCAACCTAGCTATTATATAGATATTATTTAGTGTGGTTAAAGGTGCTTAAAGTATGGGTAATTATAGATATTTATTAAATAGGTGTAAGTGGGCTTCTAGGCCATCTCTGTAGAGTGGGACAGGGTGTAATTGTAGACGCGATGGTTGTGGCTTCAGTCTCTGGAATTATTCAATTCTAAAGCATAACTCGGCGGAGACAAATTATATATTTGAAAATATTACAAAATAAATGACGGTAGAAATGTACCATATAGCTACTGGTTTTTGTTGCTACAATTCCGATGCAAATAGAAGCAATGTGTAAAGCAAAAAAAACCGTTGAGCGACCTTTAAACCTGACCTCTTATAATACCAATAATAGAAGTTAGAGTGTCTAATGAATATATTATGACCTAAAATAAAGTCCGCTCCTCAAAAATTACCGTAAAATAAACGAACAGATTTACAATTTGTTCAAAATTAACAAGCCTACAGAAAACTAAATAAAGGATAACAAATAATAATTTCGGCTATTTCGTTCTCAGAAAAGTCATAATAATCATATACATAAATTTACATCAACCGGGCATTGAACTGGCTACATCTGCTAAAGCCATAATCATAATATAAAGATCGTTTACAGTTTCATTACTTATAATTAAGATATAAAGAACGTTATCTCCATCAAACTCTTTAAGATTATTTAATGAGTATCCCCGTGATAAACTATCTAGGACTTATCATGAGAATATATTATATTAATTAAAAATAATATGTTATCTTAATGCTTTACAGGTTTTTAATTACAAAGATATATTGCAGCGATAGCAAAAGTAAATGTGAAGGTTGTGAGTTCGATGTCAAGTGGGGGGTATGATTTACTTTCTTTTAATATTGTGGTTAGATGCTATGCGATTTGAGTTCCCGTACTCTACATACTTGTAGAGTCATTTTAGTTCAGTTTCAGTAAGTGCGATGGTTATACGTTCAATCTTTTTTCAGAGGAATAAATTATTCACATTTCATTTCTTCACTCAGGTGACAAGATAGAGTTCCGTCCCTCAAGATGCAATATCTCGAAAATTTGGCAGAATGAAGAGAACGGAATATCTTAACACTAAGTTCCCTCTGTCTACACTGCTACATGCGGGATACAACGCGAAGTTAAAAAAAATGTGGTTTTAAAATTTTACAGATATTTAATTACTAAGCTATATTATGATGGTGATATCTGTTAGGTAAAATATATTTTGGTAACCCTAAATATATAAGTACAAACGTGCAAAATATTGCTAATGTCTTAAATCTGTGAAAACATTATTGGTTTTTGAATATTTTTTTTAATGTTTTATTATTTAATCAATATGTAGTTTACTGAACCTTTGAAAATTAAATAAAAACTTCAAAAAGAATTTCCTTATATTTTGCGTAAATAAATGATTGTATTATTGTACGATGGATGTAAGAAATAATTATATGAAAATTAAGGCACTTTTTTACTTTCAGGAAAATATATACCTAGTAATTAGTATCATAATATTATATATAAAGAATTAAACAGATTACAAAGAAAATATTATACAAATTAAGCAAAAATTAATTTTAAATATCAGAACTACTTAGCAAACAACCCAACTAAAACCCTATCTTTATATTAAATGCAACAAAAAAAGCATTTAAATATTAACATTTCTATAGAATTCTATAGAAAAATGAAAAGTCTAGTCACGATTACACTAATACTTACAAGTGGTTATTAAAACGAGGGTCCCTTCGTAAGCTAAACAATGAGATAGCATTTCTTTGCGGCTCGGGTGGTCGGCAATACAAATCCCAGCACTACCTGAGGCAATTACGCAAAAAGAAAATTAAAAACTCATATTTTACGTTCTTTTTGTTATAAAAAAAATGTAAATATACTGAATTCATAAATGCTTTTACAGTATGAAAATAGTTTTTAATATTTTTTTATGTTGTGAGGTAGGGTCTCGCTGCATACATGATGGCCATGGGTTCGATCGCAATTCGGGGGATGAATTATTTTACTGTTTCCCACTCTAGAAAGATTTGAGTTCCACCACTAAGCGCAAAAGGAAAACATAGAGCAGAGTGTCTTAACACTACATACCTTACTCTAGGTGATAAAAACAGAAGAGACCAAAAAAGTTTTTACACTGTATAAAGGAAAGGGAAGAATTCAAAAGAAAAAATATGCGATTCTTCTCCTTTTTTTAATTCAACCTGGGACCCATGAAATTGTGCACAAAGTCACTCCTCCATAGTTGAGAAATCTATATGAATGTATCATCATTGACATTTAGAATCTTCAATATTTCAATAAAGTTGACGTGAGGATTGTCTTCGTACACTACTAACGACATCTATGAGAGCTTTTTGAAAGCTTAACTAATATCGAAAACTAATATTTTTTATAAAAAAACCAAATAAATGAACAAAAACTTGAATTACTTGAAAGAAAAAAAAAATCAGTATAAAAATACATATTTTGTACTTTAACTTAAACAGAAATTCATATTATTTCATACAATATGAAAATAAGTTATGACTAAAATTTTGAAAAATAAAAAACAATACACAAGATATTTCATACATGTAAAAACACAAAAAAATATTTTAATTAAAAAAAACCACAGCATTTAGAAACAAAAAAAAACAAAAATCAAAATCAAACAGAAAAGCTCAACAAAGCTCATTACCAAAAATCAACTTCCGTTCCATACAACCGACACCCACACACACCCATACAAACATACATATTTCATACAAAAATCCTTTCATCAGACCGCTAGAGTGAGACAGTGACTGAGACATTTAACAGGGTGTCAAGTAGTGGGGCACAAGGCGGTAAGCTCCCGCAAAGTATACAAAATGCAAAAATGGCGACAGAAGTGACAACGTGTCAGTGGTGGGGGGGAAGCGAGACCTCAGTCCAACGCCGAACGTCGTACAGTAAAGACGTGTGTGGAGTGATGTGATACAGCGTGATCGTGATAGTGATATATAAGATTTGAAAAAAAAACTGGAGAAGGATAATATTTTGTGGAGCACAATGCTCACGTCCAGCAATCAGTATTTAAGACCGGATTATTTATCGCCGTTGCCGACTACGGTAGGTTTTGATTATTTGTGTTGAAAAGTGTGGATTTGTTAATTGTATTTAATATGCTATTTTTACAAGTAAATTTAAATAATTAATTAAATAATCTTTTTTTAAATCATACACAATTCAGAGTGTAAGTAACGGTCAAAAATAATATTTTTAAGTATGTATGTATTTTCTCGAGCTTTTGTAAGTTTTTCAAAATTAATTACACAATATGATATATTGATAATAAAATGAAAAAAATCTTTAAAACAAAATATTATCGAGTTAATTGTAATATATTAATTGGAACCCTTAATTATATTTCAAAAAGGACTATTTAAAAATTGTAAAAAAACTGCAAAATCAAAAATATACCATTATAATTTGAAAAATAATATTGTACTGCAAACATACAAAATATATACAAAAATATGGCTTAATTTGAATTTAATTTGAAAATATATTTATATGTTATACAACTAGCATACAAATAAAAATACATTTTTTCATCAAAATAAAAAAAAGTTAAACAATCTGCATAGTATTCCTGAAATATCATGTTATGTTGTATCCCACACATAAGAGAGATGACAAAGCAAAGATAAAGATTTCGTTTTCTACTTCCAATTTTCGAGACATTGCGTGTTGAGTGAACGAAAGTAATTCATCCCCCCGGTAGGGTCTACCCAAAATTGGAACCGAACTCACAACCGTCAGTAGCTCAGATTTTTGATTTAACTAAAATTATTGATATCAATATTATTTTAATTTCAATAAGTACAAAATAATTATAAAAACCTTATTTCAACCATTCACAATAATAATTTTTAAATGAATTGAGACGAAAACTATACTCAAGATAAACCTCCGTAATGTTTTTTAGTACCTAATTATTGTAAAATTTGTAATGAATATTTGACAGTAGTGAACAAAAAAACTTAAAAGCTCTATATATTTATAGTTAGCTAGATTTACATATTTTTATTTGAGAATACACAAAAAGATCTCAAATTAAAAATTATTGAATTTTTTTTATATTTTAATCTCGATATTAAACACAAAAAAACATAATAAATCAAATCGATTATAAGCGTATTTTTAGTCAAACATAAAACATTTTGTGTAAATACGTTTAAACAATTAATTAAAGTGTTGGCTCAAAAAAATATCCAAGAAAATAATTTTTCAAGACGATGAACAAGGCCATAAAACACGCAACACTCGGACTGAGACATTCAATTTAAAATGATTGATTGTATTATGAAGCGAAACGTTATTTTCGTGATAAATTATTTCGATTCTAATATTAATTATTTTAAAGTTTATTAATCGTTTTTTATGCGATTTAACTAAATTATTGACTAAAATTATATAATAAAAATGACACTATAATTATTTAGTTGATTATAGTAATTATCAGAAATTACTCGATTAATTAGTTTGGCTTTGAACATTAAAAAATATTAATTGTAGTTAATTTATCATAATTACTTTGTATTTGTTAAGTTATATAAAAGTTAATTGTCCGAAGCTATCTTAATAATAAAATTTATCGTAAATTTATAGTTTATATAATAATATAATAGCTATAAAAAACTTGTTGGAATCGAATTTGTTGGAAAAAGTCTTGTTGGAATCGTGTCAGAGACTAAATGGAAATTGAATAGTTCCGTGCGACTAGCACATGCCAAACATAAAACAAAATCCGCCCCCGAATACTCAAAGTAACGCGTCGTGATAATAGACGTGACAGCGCGGCAAGTACAGGCGCGCCGCAAATACAGCGGCACAAATTGGCCTTTTCACTGCGAGATTACATGATGCGGGAGCCGAGTGAGATGTCAAGCGGGGCCGACGGCTGCCAGGCGCGGGTAATGGCGCATCGGCCAAGTGATTGGACCCCCCTGCCTCCCTCCCTTTGTGCCGTCACTCGCACCGACGTTTCATTTCATAAACCTCTTTGTTGCAGCTCGACGCGAAAAAGAGCCCGCTGGCGTTACTGGCGCAGACCTGCAGCGCGATTGGTGCTGACACGCCGAACCCCAAGCTCATCTCCGCTGCGGAAAAAGCTAGTAAGAAATACGACGAAAAACCAATGCATATGGATAATAAACCAAGTTTTAAGCCTTATGAATCGTGCCTAACGAGAGAAAAGACTAGGACGCCGGAGGATAGGGCGTCCTCGGTAAATGCTCACTCTAAAACTCCGTCATCGAAGGGAAGCGCTTCGACTACACCAGTCCAAGCAAGATGTAACAGCAACCAAAGCTCATCCTCCCAAAGGACGTCACCATCGGCGCACCGTAAAACACCTTCAGAAAAATCTGATGAAAGAAACAGTCCTCTACACTCACCTGCTCAAACCAAATCGAACTCTGACTCAAGTAATCCGTCGTCCAAGTTACCATACCCAAGTGCATTACCGTCCGCTGATACCAAAGAAACATCCAGCTTCAAATCAAGTGTACCTGTCTCTTCGTCAGCTTTTCTTGGCGGACTGCCCCCAACTGGATTCCCGCTGCCCATGGATCTGATGACGAGCAGTCTGATGGCAGCGCAACATCAAGCTTTAAAAAATGGTTTAAATCCATATTTAGCATACGCCAGAATGAAGGCACCAGGCAGTGATTTAGGAATTTGTAGAGATCCGTATTGTACGGGATGTTCACTCAGTTCTCATTTACTTAAGTCGGCAGTTTGTCCAGCTGGCTGTGCACAGTGTGATCATGCCAAAACACCGTTTTCTTTACCGAGTGGTCATCCCGCTGCTGCTGCATATGCGCACGCACAACTGGCTGCTTTAGCTGCCGCATCTCAACTCCCATTTGTATGTAGCTGGATGGCAGGTGATTCTGCATACTGTGGCAAGAGGTTCGCTACTTCTGAAGAACTTCTACAACATCTAAGATCACACACCGCGAGTGGGGAATCGAGTCCAAGTTTGTCTATGTTGAGCGCCACACATCCTCTCTTGCAGAGGACATACCCAACGCCCCCACTGTCGCCTCTGACGCCTAGGTTCCACCCATACAGCAAGCCGTCTCACCTGATGTCGTCACCGCCGCTACCGTTCCCCCTGCCTCCACATCCTTCACTCGCAGCGTACTTCCCATCATATCCTTTATTCGGGCCGCGGCCGCTTCATCCTTGAGGACCGTCGGCGCTCCACGAGAACAAGAAGGGGGGCGCCGATCAGTAACGCCCATGCCAAAAGGACATTCGAAACTGAGGACAGTGTAAATATATGTTAGAGTTCTTTAGTTTCTAGTCGGCTCATATCATCGAACGATGCCCCGCGGGGCGCGACAGCTGTGATCTCTAACTTGTAATGTCGTAGTGCATACACTGAGCCCGCTATCGCTTCGGTGCGGTATTTTCTAGTTAGAATAACTCAATTTTTATGTACCAAATCTATATAGTGACGTAATTTAAATAGTTTGTAATTTAAGTTGTTACGATTAGTGATTGTTAAAATGTGTTTTTGTATTTCTTATAATATTTTTGACTATTATTTTTGTCGATTTTCACACTTACTTTGTTTGATGTTCGCTAAAATCTCTTAAATGTTAACCTTAATGATTTATAGCCCGTTTTGTTGCACCAATTTTCTCTTCATAAAATTTTAAATGTTCAGAACAAAAAGCTTTCGAACTAAAAGCTTTGTCAAGCACCGTTTTTAAAAATTAATGCTTATAATATATGCCCAATACCTTCATTATCACGGAAGTGGATTGTGCGTACTAGAAATATATCATTGTAATAGCTGCAATATCTGTTTACAATTTGTTGTTGAAAAGTACATAAAAATGGAAAATATACGTAAATATTTAATTTGATAATTTCGTTTTGTTTTCTCCTTTTTTTCCTTTTATAATATAAATAGTTAAGTTTATTTTCAATATATTTTTTTAAAATTTGTGATAAATTATTGCAAACTATCTATATTAGAGACATTTATATACAATTTTATACACGTATGTGGCGGATATAATCGCCGAATTTCCTTTAAATAGATAACCATTGCCCCTTGTGGATATCGGACCAAAAATTGGAAATATAGCATAAACGTATAAATAATAAACAATAAAAACAGGCAGACAAACCATAAATTATTTAAAGGGATCTAAAGTAAATCTAAATTTCATATTATATTAATATTACATTTGAATGGCGGAGTTCAACGCCGCGTTTAGTCATGTTAACAGAGAGAGAACCTACAACCGTCGCGTTTACAGATAGTCACTGAGCTGCTGCGCTACAAGAGTCATATTATAAATATAAACTATTATTTCACAGCCGCAAGCTTCATAATAAACGCGCTACGATCACAAATCTCTCTCCCGTGAGTCAAGTTTGCAACACCCATAATTAGGAGCGAACCAGCTTCTATATAATAAATTATGCGCAATTTATCTGTCCGTCTGTCGCCATACATCATGAGCTTTGGTCGGCGTTGAAATATTATGAATGTTAGCAATACGTTGACTTTTATATCACTTCTTGTGGACTTTAGCTTATTATTTTGTGTTTTGTTTTGATTTAATGTTAATTCAGTTATATATATGTATTTTATAGTAGAGCTTTTCTTTAAATCAATGAGGTCGTCGTGGCGCAGCGTCTGAAAAGAAACATGATGATTGTGGCGGCGTTGAGTTCCACCACTCAACAAACAAAGTCTCGACAATTTTGGCAGAAATAGAGTAACGGAGTGTCTTAATAAAGATTTTTGTAATTTGGTCAGTAGTAAAGGCCACGTTTAAATAAAGCTTATAAATATTAGAAAAGACTTTTATAATTTGTTTAAAATTAGATCGCGTAAAGCTATCTAAGTTTTTTTATATAATATATTAATGGTTAATATAGAGATTCGTAATTTGAGTGTATAGAATGATTTTATTATGAATTTTTATCATCATTCGTTGTCTTTGGTAGAACTTATCTATATCATATGCCGTAAAATTTATTTTAAGTTGTGTAACTTACATTTATTTAAGCTTATTTTATATTAAACATAAGGAATTATTATTTTTAAAATAAAGAAGTATTCAAAAATACATTTTAAAGCTTAACTAAAAAAAGAGAAGTTTATTGCTACAATAAAAAAAAATGTATTAAATATCACACAAATTGAATACCTTTAACAATAGATAAGCCTCAAATACCTCATACGCAGAGTTCAATGCCGACAGAATAATAAATACAATTTAAAACTAATGGTTTCCGTTAAGTATTGTTGATAATAATATGGTAAATTAGCAAAGTAACTATATATTCGCGTATTTGAATTTATCATAATTTATTGCAAGTTATTACTGTTTTAAATTAATTATTCTTGCCAATTTATAATTTAAATGTATAATTTAGTGGTTTCGTTTAATTTTTAGACTTGATAAATGTGTTTGGGGTCCTAGAAGGTTATAATGAAAGAATGATACTTTGCGTACAATGTAACTCAACGCCGCGCTCAGCCTCGTTACCAGTTAGACGAAATAATAATATTACATATACAATATTACATTACCCCAAATGGGAATCGAATCGAAAACCGTCGCGTTTCAGTCGCGCCACGACAACCTCAAATAATTTTGTTGTATTAAAAATCCGTTATATATTCAAATATTTAAAAAAGTGAAAGTAAATTTAACACTAGAATATTCATATAAGAGCTAAACATAGACTATACATAGGTGTTTGAAATGAGCAAAAAAATTTAGAAACGTCAAATTAAATGGTCCTTGTGATATAGAAGGTTATAATTTAAAACTTAATTATTTTTTAATTAACACTTTCATTTTTTAAAAGAATATATTAAGTGTAACTTATTATTTAATAAACTGTTTAACAAAGATTAGATTTTTATTTTTATTTAAAGTGTTATTTACTAAAACAAGAAAGAATTGTGTAAAAATTTTAACTTAGCGGGCTTTGGACATAATACAGCCTAGTGGTAAGAGTACACAGTTTCCCAGAGGTGCAGGTTAAAATCTTGTTACGTTAAAATATTAAAAAAAAATCTAGAAAGGACTGTCTAAAACTAAGTTCCGTAGATTCGATCTTTACACTTGGTTTTCTGTACATAACTCAAAACTCTCTCAAAAAATATTTGAAACTCAAAACTTAGACAAAAAAAAACAATTTTCTTACAATTCCATAACTGAAACCTTATCGTCCAGAGCCTAAACGATGACTCTACAAAGTTATCCGTAAAATGCATTATAAGTTCCGATGTCACATCTGACTACCGTCGGGGCCGGTCAAAGGAAGCCGCCTCTTTGACGCGCCGCCTGTACTGTGGAAGGGAAAAGTGTTACCGTTATTTTAGTTATTATTAATAATTTATAATTTTAAGATTTTGTGGTTTAGTTACGGTAAGTCTGTCTGTGAGCTGAAGTTAATAGTGAGTTTGATTTGGAGAAGAAAAATAGCTTCACGCTGTATCGCGCATAGTATAACGGGATAGATATGAGGCTAGTGCTATGATACTCATTTCCTCACATTCTACCTAATTTTTGAGATATTGCGTCTTGAGTGACAGAACTTAACGCCCCGCGTATTTCAGAGGTAGAAAATGATAATATTTTTTTAAAATTCTATGGGAATTAAACCCACAACCGCCACAGTCAGCTCTTGTCCTGCCCCGAATCAGGGAATTGAAGACGAATTGGAAGAGTGTTGTGATTAGTTTTTTTTATTAATTTTTATTATAAAGGTCTATACTCATACTATTTTATTCATGTTTGAATTTTTTTACTTAAGTTTGTAAGTAGTTTAGTAAATTATTCATAATGCTATTTTTACAAGTCTATCTATATAACTGCATATTTGTACCCTTATGTGGATGTTTTAAAAGGTTAGTTATGTTAAGAATTATAATAAGCACTGGAAGTTCTGCTTTTGGTAGCCAATTTATAAGAACATAACATTATAATTTATTTATTTATAAATATCATAATCTACAGACGAAAATAAAGTTTTTTAAAGCTCCACGTTATATCTCACATATAGCAGCAGGGTTGGCATCTGGTGATACACTCCGTTTCCTATTTTCCACATATTTCGAGACTGCATGTCTCGTGGCAGAATTCAATCCTGTTCTTTATCTTAAAACTGTATCGAGGAAATAAAAATAATTCTTTCCACAAAGTGGGAATCAAACCCATTATCGTTGCGTTTACAACCAGACGTCACTGTGCCGATTTACCATGACAGCATAATATAGATATTAAATGAAATATTGTCATATTATATTAATATTTATAAGCGATATGTTCTACAGGTGTGAGCAATATGCAGTTAGTTAATATTAATTTATTGTATACCATGTAAGGACTATAAATTCTCTTGCCACTGAATTAAAAAAATATTAATATTTCTGCATTCGATTCAGCTTAAGAAATAGTTTTATTTAGCTTCAAACTTAGTTTAAAGCCAGAGCAGCACCCGGCTAGGCAGTCGGAACCTGGGCACATATTGTTATGACACAAAATTCCTATTAAGATACTTCCGTTACCCATCTTCTACCGAATTCTGAATGCATTGCGTG
>FASU01047885.1:0-10859 GCA_001486225.1 Heliconius pardalinus sergestus
CCACGACCCCGTGTAGCACCAGAACTACTTTAAACGAATAGAAACTAAGTTATTTCAAACACGATATGCTTATTAAACGCGATAATTAAGAGTTTCTGTTTATAATGCAGGTGTTTCCCGATTCTGATAACCGAACCTACCTTCCTTCTGTTACGTAAATGTTGATATGCGAAACATAAAAAAAACTATAAGAATTATATAATTTGATGTATATAACATTTTTGAATTGACCTTTCCGAGAGTTATATCGAGATCGTTACATTTGTGTTGATGGTGTACGTGATACGCCTCAGGCAGAATTGCAAAGCCACATTCATATTTACATAGCTTATTCATATTCCCTTGCACGTGTTTGTTTGTATTTAGTTTACTCTTTATTCTTAGAAGACGAATATAATGCTTAAAAATATTGTATTCGGAAATTGCAATAATAGTTTCAGAGGGAACCTGGGAAACCTAGTGTTAAAACACTCTGTTCCCATTAAAACATTTCTGTTATCCACTTACCGCCGAATTCTCGAGGCATTGCGGAACTTAATGCCGTCCTTTGCCTTATTGACAGAGGGGCCAAATAAAAATATTTGATTTTCCTCAAATTGGGAATCGAACTCACTACCTGTCGCGCTTACAGTCGCACGTTTGCGCCCCTGTGCCTTAATAATGGGCTTAGAAAAGAAGATAATAAATATTATCTTGAATGTAGAAAAATGTCTTGGTATATTTTTTACACTTTGTGGGGTAGTCTGTGATCAAATACTATGATAATTATATTATCATAAGGATGTCTGACTAGTGTCTACTAAGAGGATATTTGATAAAGATAAAATATCTGTTGCATTAAAAAATGAACTTTTGTTTGAACCATTCTATTCTACTATATTCGGGTGACAATGCCGGTGTGATAAGATATCATATCACTACGCGTGATAGTACGTGATTGACGGACATTGAACCGGAATTTGAGAACCTTCGTATTATGTACCATATCTAGAAGGTTCCCGTTGGCGAATGCATTTAGGAATATTTTTTATATCTGAAATTAAAAAGGATGTTTAGGTAATAGCAATATAATTTTATTATACAAGCTAGAAAATAGCTTAGTAAATCATAGTTTATGAAAAACTGTCTATTTTTATGTTTTTATAAAGTAACTACTTTTTATTAATCTTAATATGCTGTGATAATAAGCCAGGTTACAAGTTAAATTTAGACAAGTTTTATTTAGGAACTTTATTGTTTCTACGTATAACATAATTTATAAACTTTGAATAAAAAATAATAACAAGACAAGTACTAAGGTATGATATGCCAAAACAAAGGCGACCATTATTTCTGTTCATTCGTCTGTTACAAATTCGTTTGTAACTTGATGTACCTAACCGCTACTACAGTAATATGAATATAGGTTTTCACAACGTGCTTCTTTTTGTAAGGGCTTTGGGGTAGAATCTAATTGGTTTTTTTTTAAATGGAAAATCACCTGATGGTGACATGTCGTGTTGAACACTTCCAACTTTAGTTGTTTTTATTTGCGATTTCATAAGAAAATAAATAGAGAAAATGGAGTGATGGTGATATATTGGATGCTGTATTGCACTTTTCACCTATTTTCTCAAGATTAGATATAATATCATCTAAAATCTATACACAAGTTACAACATAAACAGTCTTACGGCTGAGCTATTCTCAAGGTGCAGTTCTCGAACATCTACCATGGTCCATGCAGCGACTTGGTGCTGTAAACCTGTTGCTATTGTAGTACCTAATGTTGTGGTCGTGAGCGACCTTAATTCTTTTCTTGTTTATGATTGGCTTTGGCGTTTGAATTTGATTGTTGTTTTACAGTTTGTGAAATATTATTGTATAATTAGTTTTTTTTAAGGTTTTCGTGTTTGTGAGTTAGATATTTATTTGGTTAGTTTTAAATGAATAATTCTTATTTAACATTATCTCCTATATTATCTCTCAGTTTTAGGCTGGATACTGTTATTACAGAATTCAGAAATTCAGAATATATTTATTGACTTTAATCTTGTTTAAATTTAAATATCATAAAAATTATATAGTAAATAAGTTATAATAATAATAATAATATAAAGTTCTTATAATAATAACATTAAGCTTTAAATACAGTAACAGACTGCATGCTAATACAAACATTTCCTATTATAAAAATAGGTGAATTTCCAACAGGTGTACGGCGCTAAGGACGTGGCGGAACAGCGTGTGAAGTCTCTCAAAGAGCTGACATGGGCTAAAGCCAATGTTCTTCTCACGACTGCCTACGGACAGAAGGCCATGACCAGCGTCGATACTGGTGCTTCGTATGCTATGCAATTGTTGAATCACTATCTACCCCCTACACAAGAAGAAACTAATGGTGAGGATATGTTACATGACTGTTTCTTTCAGCTTCCTCGGGAAACCTCGTGTTAAGACACTCCGTTTGCCACATTAGAAACAGCGTAAATATATTAAAATGTTGTCAGTTTTTTCCCGATAATTTTTACTGTGGTTGTCTTGTTGCTATCATAAAAATAATATCCGATGCCTTCAATTAGAAGGTTATTCTACATAATTACGAATGTTCTAGATAAAAAATGAAGTATAAGTATATCAGTGATTACAGGCTTAATATAATTATTGATAGCGTCGATATGTTATTGCGTTTTAATTTATTCTTACTTACGCCTTACAAAACCTGCCGTAGCGTCGCGTCGTAACGAATTGCGCAAGGTCATTGTTTAATAACAGCGTTTAAGTATTTTTTTTTCTCACTTTAACTGTATCACATACATAGCTGGGTAGGCAGAGGGAACCTAGTTTTTAGGCAGAGGGAGCCTAGTTTTTAGGCACTCCGTTCTCCACTTTCGCCAAATTCTTAAGGCTTTGCATGTTGAGTGGCGGTACTTAAGAGAGAATAAATGAAATTGTTAAATATTTCATTTCTCAAGTGCAATCGAACCCACAGCTGGCGCTAATCTCACTTTTATTAAATATTACGTACATTTGCCTTCTCCACGCTTCATAGTTCTATTGGGAACCAAAAAAACAACATTCTGTTACAAGAACTTGTACGACTTGTAACTGTTACAAGTTGTTTAAAATAAACCGGTACAGCGTTTGTTTTTATTTTTGTCGTTGCAATTTTACATGCATACGGTATTAAATATTGATTGGACCTTCAAATAACTACGTATAATAATTTAGATTGAAATAGATTTTCTATTTAATATATTAAATTTTGAACTTTTTGAGCTAACAGTGTTTTTCATATAGTTATGGTGATGAACAATTGTAATACTTTTAACTTCGATAGCAACTTGTTTTAGTTACTATTTTAATTAATAGGTGATTTAGATATAAGATTTCTCATTAAAAATAGGAATTTTGTCAAATATTTTAACAATATAAATATAATAACAAATCTTATATATATTTTCAATTATAAATAATTATAGTAATCATTAATTTTCTGTCGTAATTAAATGTGAATATCGTGTATACAATGATTAAAGTTATAAGAATTTAGATTGCTTGGCCATCTGCGCATCCTGTCGATACCTCACGAGGCAAAAAAATATATAGCACTACCTAAAAATGTTTTAGATCATTTGTATAGAATTTTTTATGCAAAAAAAAAAAAATATTATTATAATTCTAACAATAAATAAGCATAAACTTCTTAACGATGATTTAAATAATGATGGTCCATAAGTCTTGCAACTACGACGAAGCAGACTTTCATGTAAAGCTAATAGAAAGATTAAGTTCATTATTATTGTAAAACTAGAGGTTTTTACGAAAATTATTCAAATTAATGTCGTGAACTGTTAACAGTGAGGATGATGTAATAAATAGAATTATGTTCCCAGTCATACTTCAAACTAGTTCACATTAATTCTTTAAAATATATGATTTCTTTCTTCTTTTTCTCTTTTAAGAATAGCTGTGTTTAGCAGGCATCTTGTGCCATATTCTGAAGTCTTAGAAAAATAATGAATGCACTTCCACTTTACCATATCTTATAATAAAAAATAAAATAGAATCTGTAATTATACATCGTATAAATTTAACAGCCGTGGGTGCCGAAATAGTAGCAGCCGAGAGTGACCCGGCACTCCACACGGTGCAGACGGTGGGGCGCCTGAGTGCGGTGGCGGCGCGCCGCGTGTGGGCCAACCTCGCTGTGAGGGTCAACCAGCTGAGAGACAGCGGTCAGTATTGAGACTAGTGAAGTAGCACTTGCACATGTTGTAAACAATAACACATTGATCAAATATAAATGTTTTGTACTGGATTTTTAACTCAAATTTAATTTTATTATCTTTTTAATTGGTTTCTTATTATCTTATTATATCATTTGCCTTTCAAACTTGAGTTCCGTTAGTTTGTTTCCGTTTGGATACGGATGTCGAGAATTGTTTCCTTCAACTTCTTCATTCTCTGTCATCCTCCTTACATTTAAATTTAAAAATAACAAGTTTTTTTGGTTTAATCAGGAATAGAGCTGGACGTTCGCAGATATGTAACAGCGTTGCTCGCCGCCTTGCATCTCGCTAAAGTAACCAGCGAGCAGCAACAGACCGAAGACGCTAAAGCATCTAAACCTCAAGAGAAGGCGGAACCTGCGACCAATGAGCAACCTTCAGAGGACCCCACCACGAAACCCACCACCGCTGAAAAGGTGAAGTCCACTCCTGAAGCTAAATCTGCCAGCGATAATTAATATTTCACATTTTAATTAATCTTTTTATAGTAATTTTATTCATATTAACCTTATATTATTTTAATTTTAAGTAAAACCACAGTGCCGGTATATGCATGTGTATCAACATTGTTATGGTTAATTTAATAATAATTATTATTTTATGAAATTAACGCTATGAGCTATTCTTAATCAAGACTGAAGGTCTTTTTGATGTATGTTTAAAAAAAGATATTATTATAAGAAACAAATATTTTGTATCTATATTTGGAAATATATAACATTTTATATAACATTTTTTTTGTTTGTTTTAATAAAACATCGTAATATTAATAGTATAGTTTATTTAAAAATAGTAACGATACAATTTATGCGTAAACTCCTAGGAAATAGTAAGTACTTAGGCCAGCATATTCTTTTTGTTAGGGACAACTGTAAAGGATATGGATTTAGATATGAGAGATTATATTATGTGAGTGTGTTAGCTTAAACAACAAATAAATGCAGGTTATAATCTATACATATTGAAAATAGATCCTAAAACCAGTCTTAAATTTACTTAGAGCCAATTTAAATATTACTTTGCTGGGTTGGATGATAAAATTGACAAACTGTTTATAACAATTACATAATTTTATATATTTTTTTAAATATAAAGCCTCTGTAAGGAAAGTTTTAGTATATTTTGGCACAATATTTGAAATTTGCTCGTAAAAATAAAAAGAATAAATAAAATCAGTTATTTTCAAAATCTATTATAAAGTGCCACAGATTATATGAAAAAAAATAAAGTGCTATTTCTGCCCAGAAACTTACAATAAATATTTGATCATTTATGAAGAACTATCTAATTTAATTACTATTAAAATATATAATATATGGACAAAATAAACAAGCATACATAATACGTGAAAATCAAAGTTTATAATTTTCGACGATTATTACTTTAAAAAAAATACTAAATAGAACATTTTATAAGAAATTGTGAATTAGTAGTACAATAATAACTTGAAGAGAAAGAATACATATTTATGTTTATTTTATATTATAAAAATGTAAACATTTTATTGAACATATGTAAATAATTATATCAGTAGTTATTAGTAAATCTATATAATTAATTATTTAATGATTACAATTGTGAATATGTATTCTTTACCTCTTTTAAAACTCCTCTTGCAGTAGACCATTTTACCCAAGTCCGTGGTCCTCGAAGAAGCCCTGCGGGGTCTCCTCCTGCAACAAGGGGTCATCACTGAGCCAGTGTCGCTCGTGGCCATATTAGCCGAGCTATCGCTTATCGGCATGGAATGAAATGCCTATTTATTAATATATTATGTTTAAACAAAACAAAAAATGCGATTTCATTAAAACATGTTTAAAATTATAATGTTATTCAAATTAACATTTAATGAATGAAATATTTGCTAATAAGTAATGTATTATAAAATAAAGATTTTTGCTAATTTAAAATGCAGTCTAAGATAATAAAATTTTATATTTATCAGAAAAATATAAATCATTACACACATTGGTTGAATTCGTTACAAAAGTATTTACTAGTCAGTAGTTACAAAATCTATTGATTATAATTGTACACACAAGACTTACATTACATGCAAAATTTTCTAAATGAGATCTCACATGAATAGGATAATGTTTTTGTTTTATTTATCTATAGAATAAAAGGAATGTTTAATTTATTTAAAAAAATCGTTTTTTTTTTCACATAATGAAATATCTTCTACATACGAATATAAACTCTTTAGTATCAAAGCACTATTAAGTAACTTAATTTAAAAATAAAATTCGAAAAGAATTAACATAAATATTTTCTGTTAACAACATAAAATTTAACAAACACAAATTACAAATAATAATAAGAAAATTGTCGTTGTTTCAAGAGAGAATAGTAATATTTAGTTTAAGATAAGAAAAATAGAAAATAATAAATAAATAATGAAATAGAAAAAAAAACGCAACTAGAAATAAATAACATTTCGATAATGCATAGGTTTGCAAATTGACTTGAATTACAAACGTTATGAAAAGTAAATATTTTAATCATAAATACAAATGGTTATGGTTAATTTGAAGTATTAATAACTTGTACTTATAGATGCTAGAAATTCGAAATAATTCGATTGTAAGACTTACACACATGACAGTTAAACTTTTAGTTTAATCTGTTCCCTGTAAAGATTTTATATAAAGATAAAAGCCGCACAAAAGGGCCTAACTTAAAAGTTAAGTTATTAAAATAATTATATATGTATAACGCTGGACTAATGATTTTATGAAACACTTTTATGATTTTTCGAAAGTTCTTTAATAACCGCTGACTCGATGAACTATCACGAAGGTGCTACGTCGTCGTCAGCTGGAGGCAGGGCTCAGAGAAGTCCGACCTCCCGTAGGGCTCCGTCGACGGCCTCGTCCTATTGCACAACGCCCCACACGGTGAGGTAACAGTAACATGTACTACCCACAGATTAGTGGGCCTTAAGTTTGTTTTATTTTGCTCTTATATGTATAGACCAATAAAAATAATATTTATTACGATTAGAGGCGCAAAATTACATAAATTTACTTGGTATACTTTGACTCCATTGTACCTAACTTTCATAATAGATCATTCAAAACTTTAAATAATAACTATAATATATAATTTTAATATAAATATTTGAACAAATTCGAAAATTTGTAACTAGGCGTAGGGTTTTTAATTTTTATTGCATGCTGTCAATGTGTTAATGCAAATCCACCACCTCAAGCATTGACATCACTTCTTATTCTGATTGATATGAGGGAGACTGTAGCATGATTATAAACCATAGGCAATTTAATATTAATAAATTCTATGGTATTCAGAATAATATGATATAAATTAATATATGATAAAATCATGCCACAGATTATGGTAAGGTTAGGTTAAGGGATTGGAACCATGCAAGAAAACAGAAGTTTTAGTTAAAACCAATGTATTTAGACAACCCATTACAGTAAATGCACAGACAGCCATACTTACATACAAATACAGGACACTGATTTACAAATATCTAATGTGTTTTCATTTTATCATTTCATTGTAGTATTTTTTAACTTTCATTTTAAAAAAATAAATATTTATAAATCAATGTCCGTTTCACAATAACTTTTAAATTCTAAGCTACATAGTTACTAAGCATATTTCAATGAGCCGAGTCAATACAGATAATATAGTAAAATATAAATTGTAGTTAAAATCGAAAGCAAAATAGCATTAAATAGAAAATATCTAAGTAAGCTCGATTTTTATGTCTGAATATTATTCAATTAAAGCCTGATGATTCTAATATAATATGTGGGCATGTTTAGTAATAAAAATGTTTAATTAAATCTTAGGCAAACTATCACTTTTAAATTACATGTAAAATATTATGTAATAATATGTAGATGTGTGTATTGAATAAACAATAATAATAATTAATACTATGAAATATCTAATTATTTAAATATAAATGTCTGCATAATGTTTTAGTGACAACATGAAATGGCAAAATACTTGTTTTTGTAGAGTATTTCAAAAAATAAGACAAGAATAAATTGAGCAAACACATACAACAGCAAACATGCAACAAAAAAGCGAAAGCATTAAGTTTTTTTCTATTCTACAGACAATAAAAATGTTTAATATCATAAACAACAGATAATCATAAACTCTTTTACACATCATATTACACTACCGGCAATAAACTTTAAATAAGTTTTCTATTTTTTTTTCGACAACTACATAACTAATTAGACTAAGGGACTGACAGACTAACAATCTAAAAAGAATGCTTTAAATAGAAAATCAACTATTGTTTTCAGATTTATGCTGTATTTCCCATAGAGTATGCAGAGGGAGAACATTCCATTACCCACGTCTGTAGGAGGAATACAACGCCGCACTTCGTCTTATACCAGAGGAAATAAAAGTAATACATTCCCCGAAGTGGGAATCCCCTCGTTCACGTTTACAGTCAGTCAGCCTCACTAACAACTAAATATTCAGATCTAAGATATTAATAAGTAACATGTAAAAGTGTTTATGTGAGTATACAATACTGTTCTGTATATATGTGGTTGTCATCAATGTATCAGCCCATCGTTCAGGTCCTGAACCGCCACCAGCATGCATACATCACACCAAAATGGGAAATATTAGCAGTGCAGTGCATAAGGGGTAAAAAGCTTAGGGTCACTCGTTAGGCTTTGGCCAATAAAGCATAGAGAAGATAGACAAAAGTTATTATTTTAAAATTAATTTGAAGTATACTCTATGTTTTTTTTAGAATTGGAAAATGTATAGTTGTCACAGATATGTGCTTGAGTTTAGTTTTGTGTTATTCAACTAATTATGTTTTTTTAAAAAAACATTAATTATTCTAAAAAATATCATTGTCTACTTTATTATTATAATCAATAGAATATTTAATATTCAATACAACAAGAGATATGGTTTATAGAGAGATATAATAATATCTATTCATATCTAAAAGGCAGTGCTTCTACAATATAATATGCCGAGATATTGAGTTTATTTATATTCACGCTTTTTACACACTATTCATGAATCTCTTTTAATGGATTAATCAAGTATATTTTAGTCTATACTTCTATACTAATGTTATAAAGCTGAAAAAATTATTTGGTTAAACATTCTAATCAAGGAATACTTGCCTGCTCCAAATTAATAAATTATTTCTTTATTAAATGGTCTGTTTATCAAGAAAGGAATATACTATTTTACATCATATTAATTGTTTCAACGTATCCACTTATCTTGTGGTCATTTAACCCATACAAAGATTATGTCATGGGCATGGGGAAACCACAAGTAAAACTTTTTTCTTGACATTACTTTAATAGACATTTGTTTTTAAAGTAACAGCATTATACATTTATCTAAGCCTAGATGGATGAAATTTCAGGTTACCAAAAATGTATACCTACATACAAGATTAATCCAATTAGAGTTTAATTTAAAATTCAAACATATATTAACAAAAAGGCACTACTACACAGGCCACTGTCCTTACATACTGGTCCTCTTATCCAATGACAATCCTTTCATTAACAATACTTATAGCTATTAAAAAATATTTATTGAGAAATTTAATTAAAACAAAACTCTTTTAAGAATTTGAATTTAGGCAATACTAACTGAATTTTAGGCAAGACTATTTTATTCTTTTAAATTTTTATGTTATTCTCACATCAACAAAATGTTTTTCTAAATATTTATCTTATATTAATCTCTGTATGGAAAAAGTTTAATGATTTGGGCAAGGAACTTATGTATTTTTATATAAATTTACGATTGTCACATGCAATATATGTATATTTTTTTAATTAATTTAAAAAAATTAAGGGACTTCAGTTATAAAAGTCGTTAGTCGTCTTACATGAATGTTTAACGAAATTTGTTATTGCAATAATATGCATGCCATTAATAAAACAAATAAAAACATTCAAATTGAATAATATAAAAAAAATATGTTCCTGTTTTATACTAAAAGCTCTTGCAATTGATGCATTATGGTCCCATTCAATATAAGACAACATTTTTTTACAAGTTAAATATAACATTTTAAGTGCTTTATGACTTTTATCATATGTATAGCCTTTCAAAAGATTTTCTCTTTTAAAACCTAATAAGGAATTTCCGAATATATTTTGCCAGGTAAAATATTTCAAGAATAATACTGTCATATGATTTATGACTAAAAAGCTACACAAAATTCATGTTATGGGCAAGTTTACACAAGTTCATTATCCTGGCTACTGACCTCTTGTAGCAGATCCTGTGCCGCTATCGCCTTGAGGACATTCTTTTTGCTGGTCTCCTGCAGCTCTCCTCCGAGCACCAGCTCATCCAGAATGAAGTAAGCCTTCTCAAAGTTGAATATTATGTCCAATTCACATACCTGGAACATATTTTTTGTAAGTTAATAGATATGTAGATTGAAAATTTTAGAATTTATATTTTTTAATATAAATAAAACATTAGATCTCAGGAATCATTTTGTATTCTATGCAAGATCAGTGTAGATGTAAGAATATTATAACAAGTTTTCGTTTCTAGTTTTTTATAAGTATAGTTTTAGTGCCAAGTGTAATTTTACAG
>FASU01047961.1:0-12101 GCA_001486225.1 Heliconius pardalinus sergestus
TTTTTAATATAAGTAGATCCATCCAGTTATAAAAGTTGTAAATGTCACAGCGAAACTTAACGCTGCACGTTGCTTAACATGCTCTCAGCGAAATCTATATTTGAAAACTTTCAATGCGGATGAGGTCTTTTCGACCTCATATTTTATACAGAGCAACATAACGCGCAGCAGCGTCTATATGAGGTCGAATTAGACCTCAAGCCACAACAAATATCTAAATCCAAAAATACAAAATTGAATCGACACCCCTCACAATATAACTACCAATTTACATTAGCAACCAATTAACCTAATGTAAGTAAGTATATCTTCCAAACTTTACATCTAGAACATTCTAATATAGTGTCAAATCAAAATGGAGCCAGCAACCGGAGCCGATCTATCCAAACCTAATAAATCTAGATGCGTTGTGTACAATCAAAGCGGAAGATAAAATCGATTGTACGCTTCTATGCCTCTATGCCGGGCGTCATTCAGTGCAACGCTTAATACTGACTAGAGATTTGAATGATTTTGGTATATGGGGATCGATGATTTCTTAGATAATTTGTTGTTTATTTAAAATGTAGGCGTATTAGAATGTGGGTCTGGGCCGCGGCGTTTAGTTCCGTCAGTAGATTCAACGTCTTGAAAATGGTGTGTGAGAAACAAAGTGTCTTACCTTGAGGCCACTAGTGGTTGATTCGATGCTCACTCGAGGAAAATATATTTTATTTTCATTGTGTTTTCATTTCTTCGGTCTGGTAACGAAGAAACCGTGGGGTTGAGTTCCATCACTCAGCGTGCAATGTCTCCAGAATTAGGTTAAAATTGAGGAAATGTAGAGATATTTAAACTACTTATTTATCACATTAGCTTATTAGGTATTTGTCTTTACTTAATATATATAATAATAAGTCTTTAGGTACTGAAGATAAACTTATAAAAAAAAATAAAAGAGATTAATCTTATTATGATTTAAAGAAGGTTATAGATAAGTAAGGAAGTGCTTCAGTTTCTCTTATTTTCCCGTTTAGTAGAACAGGAAGAAATACATTTCTTTTGTTGTGAAGACATTTTTTTACGGATACATCACCTAAGTAACTCAAACTCCAACGGTACTCCGCCGGATGGTGCTATGGATGATTAAAGATTTTAAAAAGATCCGTATGTAATATGAAAAAGTCTGCCCGTCATATCGCACAGCGAGCAAAGTCACGGGCCCTCGCCAGTGCGTATCTTAGATAACGGCACCACAGACGCTCAGTTGTGGGCAAATGCAACTATTTTGACCGCAGACTGAGTTGCGCTCAATTATTTAGTTATGTATCTATCGTTGCATACTAGCTCCGTCACCCCTCTTCGTTTGCATGTCAATGTCTATAATTTTCAATGTACGTAGCTGTTTTGTTCGCAATTCAAAAGTTACTGAAAAAAAAAAATCATCAGAAGCGTATTTTAAAGCTCATTTTCTCATAATTTCTAACATTCATAAAGTTTTATTTATTTATTTTTATTTTAAATATTCAAAAGAGAAATAACTTTATGCTGTATCCCGTATATACCTACTACTATATGCGAGAGGAGAGGCAGAGGGTACCTAGTGGTAAGATATTCCGTTCCACATGCACCGCTAAATTTTCCAGTAATTGCGTGCCGATTTTCGGAACTCGACGCAAGATAATAACAATTCTTCGTTTCCCCGATTTGGAATCGAATCCTCACATTTACAGTCAGGAGCTGTGCCGATGAGCGACGACGGCTTCGTGACAACTTACAACTTGCTGTAAAATATAAAAATGAAATAATCATATAAAAAATTACGTTTACTATGCCAAACTTTTTAAAATTAAATTAAATAATTACTTTTTAGAATATTTTTTTTGTTTCCTCATTTCCTAATTGAACAAAAAATATTTGTATGTCGAAAGACCTAATAAATCTGTGTCTGACTATACAAGGCTATTCTTATTCATATAAAATCAAAGAATGAAGAATAAGGTCAAAATTAAGCGATAAGTGATATAAAGTGTCGTTGACTTCCGCCAATCCACACGGAACGCTTCTAGCGCTTCTACCGAGACTAAATAAGGAAACTTTTTGAAAAGTATGAAAATTTGCACGTAGCGGTATTCGAATCTATGCCTCTTGGAAACTGTCCAAGAGCTGTAACCAATAAACCAAAGTCAATCGAAATTCTTATGACGCGTGTTACAAAAAAGATTTTTTAAGCTTTACGGTGTGTAAGTTTGTGTACAAATATTAAAATATTCTTTATTTTATAGTAGTATACAGCTTCACGCTTTATCTTGCATAGCAGGGTAGTCAGAGAGAACCCAGTGTTAAGACACTCCATTCTTCACATTCTAATGAATTTTCGAGGCCTTGCGTGTTGAGTGCCGGAACTCAGCGTTGCACTTGGCCAGAGCAAATGAATGAAAATAAATCATTGTTCCGAACGGAATTCGAACCCACAATATAACAAAAAATCATTCAAAAGTAAAG
Source organism: Heliconius pardalinus sergestus (assembly GCA_001486225.1). Lineage (NCBI taxonomy): Eukaryota > Metazoa > Arthropoda > Insecta > Lepidoptera > Nymphalidae > Heliconius > Heliconius pardalinus. Next base: position 2,485 of record FASU01047961.1, read on the forward strand.
TTTCTAATAAAGAAGTTTGCTTTGAATATTGGCAAAATACGAGTAGGTACATGCGTTACGTAAGTCACTAGTTGAACTTCAAGCAACTTTCTCTCATATTGAGTAAGCGATGTTCTCCAAATCCCTGTTGATTTTACTAGTAGGCTTATTAGAAGTCTATTTGCATGTTCTTCGTAAAGAAACCTTTTAGGTAACAATTTGGGTACTTATATAACTAAAATTTTTAATAAAAATCTAAATTATGCTATGGTAGTACTTAACTCTAGTCATTATTCCTATTTTTGAAACATTCAATACTGAGTGGCGAAAAGTGGTTACCAAGAGTGAAGAATTGATAATATTTAATATCTGTGTGGGAATCGAACCCACAATCGTCATGTATACAGTTAGACGTTGTGTCGTTTCGTCACGACTGCCTCAACGACGGTCGTAACTACATTTATGGAACATCCATATCTTATACGAAAGGGGTTAAAAATCAAGAGAATGTTATACACAAAATTTGGGAGTAAATCCGCTCAAGTAAAGATGTATAGATGGAGCTATAACAAAAAATGCGATTTCCAGGATAATCATGAAATAAATAATAAGATGTATTGATGGAACAAGAACTTTGTATTTCTAGCTCTATGTTCACTAGCTTTTGTCTTTTACAGAGACATTACAAAAAAACGTAAAAAAATGTAAATAAAATATTATAAGTATTAAATATTATTTACTACTGTAATAGTTAAGTAAATCCACAAGATAAATAAACATATTATAATTCAATTCGTATCCTATTTAATGTTGTCAAAAAGCTTCTAATTTCGTAATGTATTCTCTTTCAGCGTCCATTTTGTATGATTAAACGTCAACTAGCAACAAATAAAGGCGCGACGGCACGAACAGATCAATCCTGTGAAAAATCATTCTAGCAATAAAAGTTGGGGCCGACATCGATATTAAAATCGTTCACCTATCGAATATCCCGATGAAAAATAACTGAAAATAACTGAAAAATCCCGTTGCCGGGTTTTCGTTACCTCCCACTCGCGTATATAGTATAGTATATAGTATATAGTTAATGTAATTATCTGCCTTCAATTTTGTATAAAATTGTACGCGTGTGCCTCCGTTTTGTTAGTGTGTGTACATGAATACAGTACATTCGTATGTGTATGTTTTATCGGCCGTGTTTGCTGTATTGATGTGGGGGGTCCCCCCTGGTTCCCCCCTAAGGGGGATCATGATGACGATGACGGGTCTGCGCAAGTGCTAGAAAGGGATGCCCATACAAAAACTATAGCGTACCTATAACACTGTTTTCACCCTACCGTGGACGATAAATAGTTTATTTTTCCACCTTATTGATGATGAGAGCTTGTAAAGTAAATTATTTGAATTTTTACAGTCGCCATGGAATTTTGACAGCTACTTTGTAATTAAAATGGCATGGCATGGGATTATTTAGAAATTCCGTTTTCGGTATGTTCCGGTCTGGCGTTTCAGGCATTTGTGGTGGCGTTGTACATTCGATTATTGTTCATGAGAGTGGCTTAGCGATGATTGTTCTTTATTTACTCTATTTGTTTTGTGCATATACTTAAATCCTTTAATTTTTTGTCGATCTACTTTATGTGATTGAAAATGTATATAATTATAAGTATATGCATTACTATTATTTTTTGAATATAGGTTAATTTTATTTACCACTCCGGTCGTCCCACGGTGTTGAGTTCCGCCACTCAATGTACCTACACAATTTGGAAAACTGGGTGGCTCTTAAAAAAAGCGATATACTGCAACTATTACTTTTTTTCTTCACGTAGTATCCTGCATATTATAGCAGAGGGAAACCATACATTCCAAGTACAAGTGGGAATCGAACCCTCCCATTTACAGTGACATGTGATGCCACTGCGTCACGAGACGACTACATATGTTACATATTTTTTCTGTATACCTAAATACATATATGTAAATGAGATGCAAGTTGCATACAAAAAAGTTGAAATACCCTTGTAATCCTAATTCAAGTTCACATTAAACCGTCAGTTAAATCAGTTATGTCAGTAGTTGAGCTTCAATGACAGAAATGTAAGTATGGAACAAATCATTTGCGTTGCTATTTATCCGTTCTACGCCGTTTTGATGCGGTCATCACTCGACAGACCTATTGAAGAATTTGTAGTTTAACGTTCAAAATGGAATCTTGTGTTTATATAAATAAGGTTAGTTTTCATTTGCTAGGTGCTTCATCCCTTCAGCTAGTGCTAACAAACGGCAGACAAAAGTTAAATGTTTTGGTCATTTTTAGGTCAATGATGAGTGCTTGTTATTCGATAATTGTTATTGTTTTGCTCTTTTTTGTGGGAAATTTTTGTGGTGGGATCGATTTTTTGGTTATTTATGCTATATAATGGTTAAAAGTCGGAAATTTTGTTATTTATTTGTCGATAGGTTTAAATTCCATCGTCACTCAGGATAATGAGTTTTTTTTAGTTCGTTGTGGTAAGCCAAATTGCGGCGTTGAGTTGCGCAATGCAATAAAATGTATGAAATACGAGCGGAAAATATATAACGGAGTGTCTTGACATTAGTTTGTCGCTGGTTAGGTTAGGTTTATATATGGAATACATAGTGAAGCTGAAAAATGAAATGAGATAACATCAAGGCGTGAATTGAACCTATTACTCTTTCTATTATTCAAAAAGATACGCAGTGAATATTATACAATTAACATATTATCTAATATAGCACGCAATAATAACAAATATTTCAATTAAATGGTCAAACTTGTCTAAAACATGGTTTTCACGTTTCAGAAACACCTGTTTAGGCATAGAAAATATATGGACACTATTATTATGAAAATATATGTAGTTTAGAAGTGAACGACTTTATATCGAATATAGTGAGTTCAATTCCTACTCGAGAAAGTATAAAATTAATATATTAAACACTAACAATCTTAACTGGTGCTTCAATTGGACCATTCAACACAAAGTCAATTCGAACGAGTAGTTCCTGAGACAAACAAATAAAAATTTACTGGGGAACGGATGTCTTAATGAGAACGAAGTGTCTTAACACTAGATCCTAAGTTTCATTTTCCCTACCATGCGGGAATCAGCGTGAAGCTGGAAAAAAATAATATTCCTGTAGGTTAAACCTTTAAACATTTCACTACCGTACCCCAAAAAGCTATCATTCTGTCTTTTGGGCATTCGGAAGCTCCATCGTGAAAGCTCCGTACATAACCCTATTTACATAATATATACTTATTGAGTATATAAGGCTTAATAAGCGAGTGAAACATGCATTTTCAGCTGAACTGGGCGCAATCAGTGCGATAATCTTCCGACATGGCGCTGCTTTATATATCTATATATATATTATATTTATATATGTATGTTCTATATGAATATATTTTAAACGATTTTAATGCAGTATTCATAGTACCTAGGTGCCCACGGTTGAAATTAAAGTATGTGAGGTTCATTTTGATAGTTGAAAATGCTTTAAGTGATTGAATTGATTCATATTTTTTTTTAGTTCAGCATAGTGCTAAGACACTTGCCAGACCATTGCCATTAATACTCTCCCGTTCTCCACTTTTTACCGAATTCTGGTGGTATTCGTGCTTTATCTCATTACCAGAGCGGTTATATGAAAATATTAAATATTTCATTTCCTCGAGTGGGAATCGAACCAACAACCTATCGGTCTTACAGTCGCCTGTAAGCCTGTGCTCCTACACCACAACTGCCTCATTTTTTTCCTTTTACTGAAATGTATTATAATTATTGTAATTAAAGAAGCTATACTTATAGCTAGATTGCTTAATAATAAATAGGTAGGTATATCCGAGTAATTCATGTGTGCTTTAAAAGAAGATGGGTTCAATTCCACTTATTGTTATTTTGCACACTTGTCCAGTTTAGAGACACTAGTCTCTTTGTCTTCAAAGTCAGAGAGACATTCCGTCACTTTTCCCATCTTTTCTCCAATTGAAATTTATCGCCTGTAGCTAAACTCACTGCAATTGTTCCACGAGAGTGTTATATTTATTTTATCCTTGTTTTGCCTATACCTAAGCAGATATTTTTAAAGACATTAATTCTAAATATATACATAAACTATTAATTCTAAAGACATTCAATTGTGATTCTAAACTTTCCAAGTTATTTTAATGCATGCGGGAAGCTGATTTTTTTTAAATATTCAATCTTTACAATAAAGTAAAGAATATCTTTAAGAAAGTTTAAATATACTTAATTACAGAAAAAAATACGCATTCCTATATTTACTCCTGATTTTATCCCATAGAAGACAGGGCCCGTGAAAACAAGACAAAAAGTGAAAAGTGAGTGAGTGAGTGAGTTCTTCGGCCATCTTGCTAAATGCTAAAATCAAAGTAATAAAATAATAATAATTGTAGGTTCACGCTGTATCCCGCACATAGCACTATAGGTAGAAGGAACTTATGAACATAGTGTTAAGAGGTCTCTGAAAATACAAAATATAAACCAAAGTAATATTTATATATATTTTATCTAGTAGAACATAATAATATACAAAATCATGAACAATACGCAGACATATAAAATATTCAATAGCAAATAATCTATGAACACACACATCATTTTCATAATTCCGAGTGACACACAAAAATCACGCCTTTTTGCATAACATTAAAACGTCGGCTCATTCATTTGTGCATTACGGGTAATCCCCGGATCAGGGGATGTTCAAATTTCTACGTGTCATTGTTAATCGGTATGGCTTTGTAAGTGTTAATAGACTGATATTTGTTAATTAATTGTATTATCGATAAAAAAATTCCTTTTACATAAAATAAGTCTAACGATGTGTCTGATCGAAATTAATAGTTTTGTGTTGAAATCCCAATCGGTAACAGTTTTTGTTGATTCCAAAAAAATTTTTTTATGAATTTTATGAATATGTAATATAATCAATTATGCCGTCGTGGCGCAGCAGCACAGAGTCTGACTGTAAGCGTGATGGTTGTATCTTCGATTCCCATTCTGGCGAATGAATTATTTTTAATCTCCCTCTGTAAAAAGACAAGGTGTGACAGTGAGTTCCGCCACTTGCATATTTTCTCTCGAAAATTAGACGGAAGCCTGAAAATGGAGTGATAAATGTACTTTAAATTGAAATTAAAAAATCAACGAAATTAGAACCGTGATCCTTTCATTTAGGGTTCACGCTACCTATCGCAATAGGCCATCTAACCCAATCGCATGCAATTGTTAGGGTAGGTTAGTTCCGAACTGCAGAAGAAATAGATGATTCACGAAAATGATCTTTAAACTTAGGTTAGAAAGACACTTTCTTCTGAAACACCAACTACCCACTTGTAGTGGTCAAAGCTGCTAAAGTGCAGGTTTGATTTAACTTACGTAAAAATAAATCCATAGTCAGTCACCTGACATTAATACAATTATTTATAATGATATCAGACAGGTCAAAGATCCCGTAAATGAGAGAAGATGAACGCAAAATGGCCGCCCACATTATATATATGTATATTTATTTCAGAAAGAGCCTGGCCATTTTGTATATAAATCTTTATATACATAAAATTCGCGGTATTGATCGCGCGCTGATAACGCCTCAGTTGAAATTAATAACAAGCAAATAGTTTATTCTAAACGTCCGTTCAAAATATATACATACACACACAAACATTTAGTAATTTGTAAATTGAATTCCTCGCTCGGGTCCTAGAGGCAACGCGGGTGGGCATATATATGGGAGTTTTATAATAAACACACAAAATCATTATTTGATGATTCCGAGGTGTACGCGGATGACTGGGATGGCTCGGGAGGCAGGTGGCCTCCCGGGGGCCGCCCACTCCCCCGAAGCTGGGGCCGATGCAGCAGCAATGCAACCTTCCGGCATCAGTGTGGCCAGCGAGCCTGATGACGACGCGTGTTTACCACCTACGCAACGCGCAAAAAAACTCACCGCGCAAAAAAAAATATAAAAAAATATCTCAAAAAAAAATAATTTCAAACGGCCTAAAAATACAAAAAAATCGAAAATTTAAAATACCAATATTTTGGTTTAATAAAAATTTCGAAATTACGCGCATGCGTTAGAGTCATCGCTGCCGCCCGCTGACACATTCAAGAGATAGTTTTATGCAATAGACGATATTCAGTTTTTTCACATAATCATCTTAGATTTTAAGTGATTTATTAATCAATAGTATTCAGCAACACTTGAACTTTTGCAATAGATCGGAACACCGGTTTAATTTTCTGTAAACTGTAAACTAGTATTAAGGCAACTGAGAGGCAGTTCAGCTCGGATTCGTTGTAAAAGGGCTAAAACAAGATCTACAACCATCCGGGAGGAGCAGCTGATAATCGTAAGAAGAAGAAGAAGATCCATGGGAAAACCACGAAAGAAGCCGTGGCTCCATAGATGCAGAAACAACTAAGTTAAATGCGCAAGAAACCTAAAGCAGCCAACATTTTATAGCAAAAGGAAATTTAGGAATAAACAAATAACAGCCATCGCCATTTGACGATAAAGAAACACGTTTTTTCGCAATAGAACAAGTTTTACGTTTATATCAACCGTTATTATAAGAAAACAATAGAAAAGAGAATTTAAGAATTTCAGTTTTTTAAGTACATTTAAACAACACTGGTTATTTTTGGAACTTTTCGATTGATTTACTTTGAGTTTTATATACAGACTCTCCATATATATTATAGTGAAAGTAATCTAGTGACTCTGGACCTAAACATAAGGCTAAGTGATATTTGAGACTTTTGGCAAATAACTTTTGGAAAAGTTTCGACCAATTTCATCAACCAATTCAGATTATAGGGTGATGAAAACAAATTAAGCAAAAAAAACTCGTGCCTTAAATTGGCCTTAAATTAATAGTAAAAAGGTAAGATTAAAATTACGCCAAAAAAATTACAAAAAAAATCTAAATTTTACCTACCTGTTGAAACGACTTCTAGATTTCTTTAATAGTACAAAATTAAAAGTAAATTAAAATTAAGACTTAGTTAAATGTTTTGTTATTTCTATACCTATAACGTTTTATATGAGTACATATATATATCTATAAAATTAAATGGGCTTCAAAATAATTGAGGGCTAAACGTGATAAATAAAGACAATACAAATAAAGATTACACCGAGGTAATAACCGACGAGTTGGAGACGAAGAGGATCACAGATCTTATAAAAAGGAAACTAATATTTGAAAAGAAGAAAATTCCCAGACTGACAATAAACACCAATAAACCTGACTTCAGGTAAGTTAATAGGTTTACGTAAATTTTGTTATCTACATAGATTTTTGATAGTATATGAAAATTATAATTTTTCAGCCAAATAGCATCCACGCTCAATAATTTTGCAGCCATTATGAAAATCCTGTTCATAAGCGCACTGGCTTTATATCTGTCTCTTTTGCTCTCACGGGACTCTTGTATAGCGTCAGTTTCATTTTACATAACATCTACGATAAATTTAATATTTTCAGTAATTTCTGTAATTGTAAAGTCAGCACCTAATTTAGATTTAAGTTCTTTATTCAGTTTTAAATAAGTATCTTCATCGTTATTAGCATATTTTTTGTCATTATCAATATTTGAAAGGCGTGTCCAAATCTACAAGTTTGACTCAGAAAGTTGTATCAAAATATTGTCTAGCTCTACGTTAGGTGGCACCTCATGCGTATCGAATGCCAAGAATGGCATAGAAACATTCGCCTCTAACTTTCGTTTTCGTCAAGTCAAGTTCAGGTTTTGCCGATGACTCGGGTGGGGTGCAGTGCGCATGCCTAAGTCATCGCAGTCATTGCCCAGCCAAATTATTGATTGCGGGTAGTCGGAAAACTGCAGGAGGAAGGGGGAGCGTCATTTACCAATGTGATAGTTTTCACAACGCTCAATTATGTAGGGTGGGGGGAGGTGGGGGAAAAAATGTATATATCAATATGGCGGATTTCAACGGATTTTGTATTAAATTCTATCGGCCCCGCCTGCGTGTTCGGAATTTATGGACGAGCTTTAGCGGAACATTGATGGGTTTTCATTAAACGGTTTTAAATTTTATATGTACCTACATATATTGTTCTCGTTCATCATCAGAGCTTTATATAGTCTGGTCGTATAATATTTATTTAATCATTCTCTACTACATAATACCATCTACGTAATGGCGGGTACTTTTTATTATAAGGACCAAGGGCTTTCATCTTTAATGTTTCTTTCTATAATCATTTCTGCTTAACGAATCGACTTACTTGAAGCTAAGTAAAAACAATATGACGGCTCATACTTTATTATCATACATTATTAGATGACATCTTTGCTAAGTATAGGGTATTTAAATACCACGTTTGAACGGCGATTGATTAACTAGTTAGGGTTTGTGCAACGCAAAGGGCACTAAACCTATAGATAAACATGTATACTAGGTAACGCTCTAGCCCTAGCGTTAGGGTGTTAATAAACTATATCCCTATATTCTCGACACTCGCATGTGAGTCTGAGTTCTATACCTATGGACGGCAGAGTAAACCCCAGTCTAATACTATGCGAGGGTGGAGAAACAATAATTTAGCTAAAAATTTAGATAGCGTTGTTTTTTTTTAATAAAGGTAGTAGTTTTTAAAGCAAAATGTTGTGGAAAAAATAAATTGAAAGTCAAATTTCAAAATTTCTGAAATAATATTTAAAATCAACTTTTTTAAAGAACTTTCAAATTTTGTTTACCTACTAATAATACCTACTCTAAATAATAAAAAAATCTTATTAATTTAAAAGTTTATATACAAACATTCATAGAATCAACTGTTGATAAATGCGATGGTTACAAGTTTGATTATAGGTATCAAATAAAGAGAAATACAGAGACTGTCTCTCAATCTCTCTATCTACACAACGCGCAGAGCTGAGTTACGCCATATAACACTTACAAAAATAGAGTAGATAGTACATAGCTATGTCAAGACAGACACAACATGAAGATTAAAATTTTAGTTTTACATACAGATCGGAATTGGAAATAAAAAGATATACTAGAAAACCATAATTATCACTAACAAAAAAATGCTGAAAATACGTTTCTATTAGCGTTAATATTACAAAAATGAGTCTCATAGAGCGGACGGTGCGTGGGCAGTTACTTGTTTTGCTCCATCGGAATGCCTTGTCCGAGTGGTCGCGAAGAATGCGAAGTAAAAACTTAGCGCTAGTTATAATGTAGCTGACGGAAATATGCTCTGTATGCAAACATATGTTATTTTTATATTATTTTCTTATTAGGCTTACATTTAAATAAGCAACATTATGCTTTTTGCCGCGTAGCTGGGTAGGTAGGAAAAATAATGAGAAATACAGGTGGGACAATAAAAGGCCTAATATATTGACAATCCGTTTCCTTTATTCCACTTAATTTTTGTGACAGTGGTGAGCGTAATACAACGCCCCGAAAAAGCGGAGAAAAAACAATTTGATGAAAGTACAATTTTATTACCGATTTTAATAGTAGATGCGTTGAGTTCCGCCATTCAACACCAAAAATATTAGTAATTAAAAAGTACATGTTCCACGAGAGGAGTTATATTTATA
>FASU01048139.1:822-10931 GCA_001486225.1 Heliconius pardalinus sergestus
AATATTAAACAGGCAAATTCCATAATTCCGCCGCCATACTCCTGCGCAAGCAACTACGGTGAGTGCGGCGTCGGCTGCGGCCGCTCCGTGCTACGCTCGCTGTCCTCGCTGACGGAGCCGCGCCGGCAGACACGCGAGCATACCACGTTTAGAGAGAATCTTATTACGTCACCGGTAAAATTGTATAAGCATAAACTGTAATTCACCATTTAAATTACTCCGAATGGTAATCTAAGTCCCAATTATCGCGTTTACAACAGTCACAATACCTCTAAAAATTTCTTATAATTAACCCAAAGTTACAAAAATGGTCGTAAGTAGGCATTTACATATATAAGAATTTCATTTTTGTTTCATTACAGGATCCTAATTATGATCTGGAGTTAGAGCTCATCGACTGTGATCTTTATTGCGATGGTGGTTGCAAGCCTCGTCTAGGGTCATCTCCTCCACCGCGTCGGGCATCTCCGAATGCTGATGAATCTTACTGTGAACGAGCGGCCTATTTACGACACTTATTTTTGACATCACCCGATACACCAGGTGGCTGTGAATCACCACCGCAGCCTACAAGTCCAACACAATCCCGGGAGTCTACGCTACGTAGACAAATTGATGAAAGATGTCAAAGACGTCACGATCTGTTCAGAAAAACACCACGGACAAGAAAATCGAGCTTATATATACCATTGTCAAAAATTCCTCCCGGTACGAGAAAGTTACTCACTAGATCAGCACCAGCGACTCCCAGCGGTGCTCTTGTACCTAATTTACTAAATTTTACACAAAGAGTCTCGGCTTCGAGACACAGTTCGAGGTCTTCTAGGCTGGAAGAAGAAAATGATCCATTACTGGGAGACGTAGAACCCCCAACAGATCACAAGTTTTGAGGAAATGTTAGTAAAAAAATATATGTGAATGAACTCTACAACGTCTAACTGAACAATATCTAATTGTTATGGCCTAGTATGCAAAACCCCGACCAGCAGTCGTACAGTGATCATCCAAATCTAAATATCGCGAAGTAGCTAGCTAAATGTTTATCAATTATTACCTAGATATAAGTAATGAGCTTGTTGGACCATTGTTCACTTGCTTTCTATTATTGTATTAAATGTCAGAATAACCTAAAAACTAGTATTATTTGTGTACGTCATTTAACATTTCTATCCTTTCGATTACAATACTATTTTTTAAAATAAATGCAATCAAATATCTTTATGAAACAAGTCTTATGTTTATATGTGCCTAGCGCCAAAGCCAATAAAGTCGAAGTAAATATACATATTAAGTATAAAAAAATATTTTAAAATAAAAAATAAGATATTAACTTATTATTTATCAATTTCTATTACATCAGATAAAATTGAAGGCATTTGTACAATTACAAAAGCTTGCATATGCTACTTCTGGTTCTGTACTTATTTTATAATCGATTTATTAAATAAGTATCGATTATTGGTTATGGATAATTTTTTTAAGTGTTGTGCACAATAAACTATTATCTACATTTTATATTCTATATGCATTATCATACATGTCTATTGAACATCTGTGCATATTGCTGTCAGTAGTTAAAAGATTTTTTTGACATTTGAGGTTAAGATTTGTTTACAAATAAAATAACATTGATATTATAGTGATCAATAATTATAATAAATTCTGTTTTTCCATTAATCTTAGTAAAAACTATAACCGTGGATACAAATCATTTAAAGTCTGATATAGCTATGAGTTTGCCAACTGATTTTGGTCCCGATTCAGGGGGAAGAGTTAAGGTAAATACTAAATTATTTAACATAGAATTACAGCATACAAAATACACCTATAAGAATAATAAGTTCTTCGATTTTCGCGATTATTACACATAATAATAAATAAAATAATAATAAATGTTTTAGGGCTTAACCATAGTCAAAGCAATCGTATATGGTAACATAGCGAGATATTTTGGCAAAAAACGCGAAGAAGATGGGCACACGCATCAATGGACGGTATATGTAAAGCCATACGCTAATGAAGATATGTCAGCTTACATAAAGAAGATTCATTTCAAATTACACGAGAGCTATGCAAATCCTAACAGAATAATAACTAAACCACCATACGAACTGACAGAGACTGGTTGGGGAGAATTTGAGATAGTTATTAAAATATATTTTCATGATCCTAATGAAAGACCTGTGAGTAGTAATAAAATCCCAATTTATTTACTGCAAATAATACTATTAAAATTTATTTCAATATAATCATTCCGCTGAATAGAAATTGAACCCACAACCATCACTATAACAATTATTTTATCTTTTATGTAGTCTTACAATGAAAACCTAGGCTAGGCTTTTAAAGCCATTTCTATTATATATATGATTGCAACATTACCTGCAGTAACTCTGCATGACAATAATTATTATGTCATGCCTATCTAAGCAGTAAAATTTATATCACCAACTTATTAATTGACCAAAATCAATTTATTAATTTAACATTTTAAAGGTAACACTTTATCATATACTCAAGTTATTTCAATCGCCAGTAAGTGAAGGAACTCCTCCAGTAGGACGGGCCCTAGTAAGTGAATCATATGAGGAAATAGTATTCCAAGAGCCAACACAACTTATGCAACATTTGTTAAACAGTGTAAAACCAATAACGAATGGTCAATGGACTCATGATACAGATTGTAAGCTATTTTTTACATTATTTCTTTTAGTTTTTATTGATATAAAAGTAATATATTTTTATACATGTGTGTTTAATGTAAAACATTGTATATGGAACCAAGTGTAAAGACATTCCATTCTCCATTCTTGAGACACTATGCCACTATACCAGAGCAAGAAAATCTAAATATATTGTAATATAATCATTCCTTTGAGTGGGGAACACCGTTCCAAGTGGAACAGTATTTATCTGGCAACAAGCTGATAGCAGTTTAACAAACAATACTTTTTATAATGCATTCTTAATGTTTTTCACTTTGCCAATTCTTTTTTTATATACATTTGGCAAATATAACCTAGCCTACCAAGTCTAGTGATTGATTTTAAAACCTTAAGTTAAAAGTAATTAAAGAAAAAGGCTATAAAGTCAATCAAATCTAAAACTATGCTAAATTAAATATATATATATATATATTTAATTTAGCATAGTTTATATAAAATTAAATTATATATATATTAAAGTATAATAAATATAAAAATTAAAATAAAAATTGTTATTTTTTTTTTTTATTTATTTATAATTTTTATTTACTATTACATTTTTAGTTGAAGAAAAAAAAGAAAAAACGCTAGAGAGAATTATAGCGGCCCAAGGAAAGGTCAGAGGTGAAATATCAGAGTTGAAGGACAAACTGCAACTCGCCAAAGAAACAATATCAAAGTTCAAAGAAGAAATTGCAAAGTTACAAAATAATCCTGCATCAAGTATTTTAACTGGAATTTGATTAGTTGTAATTTAGAGTATGTTGTAAAAACTTATTAAAATAGATTTTGGTACTATTTATATCATTTTGTTTAATTATTTAATCCTATTAAATTTTTATATACTCAGCTCAATAAATGTTATGGTTCTAATTCCAGAGGTTATTCCATACAAATTAACAATCAACCTCGCCATGAAGGCCCAGTTTTAATACACATTTCATTTTGGATTTCTATAATAAGTAATTACAAAAGTTAATAAGTAATTACAAAAGTTTCATAAAATATCGTCTGGTTTTTTTACTTGGCATTATTTATAATACCTAATATAAATAGAAAAAAATGGTAAAAGAAAGCCATTAAATCAGCTAGCCATCGTTCTATTGTTTCAGTTGCGCTATTGATCGTTTTACAATCCACATACGCGACTGAACATATTTCAAATGCAACAATAACATCAATCAAATACAGCGAAGCGATTAGTTTATTGTCAAGGATCACGTGTTCAATTCCTGATTTAGTAAAATGTCGCCATGTTTATTAATTATGTCATTTTCATGTGGTCTGTCTGTCCACTGACTCTTAAACTTCAAAGTTGTGTTTTATTTTATTTTTGCTTTGTACTCATAACACAAAGAAATGATAGGTATAAAAATGGCAGAAGGAACTGGGAACGTAATGTTAAGACACTCCGTTCTCCACTTTCCGTCGAAATCTTGAAGTATTGCGTGTTGAGTTGAAGTATTGGCAGATATGAAAGCCGCCTTTTGCCTCGTTACCAGAGCTAAGATATTGTCGGGCTTACAGCGAACATGTCCTGCGCCAGAAAAGTTTATATGCATATTGTATTGACGTAAACTGGAGATTATCAAAAAATTATAATGCGATATCTTAAAAAAAACCGTACAAGCATGAGTCTGGCTCAGACAGACAGACGGACAACAAAATGATGTTATAAGGGTTCCTTTTTTCATTAAAAGATACGAAACACTAATAGATAAAAATATGCGTTTTTTGGTGTTTTCGTTCATACCTAATTTTAGTAGGTACCATTTCAGATAAAACACTCTAACGGTGCTGTCTTTGGGGACACCGGGACACACACCGGAAAAAACGGGACGGTCCTGTTCCAAACCGTACGTCTGGTCACATTACAAATACCTATAGCCATATTGTCTGTCACGTCCGTCTGTTAACACGCGATTTGAACCTAAGTGCATTCTTTACATGACCTACATAAAGTTAAATGTTGTAGTGAAGTTTTTATTTAAATCAAAGATTTGTTTTATTGCCTTTGCCTTTAAAAATAAGGTAAATTTGCTTTCATTTTCATAGTTTTCAGTATATTTGGTTATGTATTCTTTTTCCGGATTTGAATATTATTTTACATTGTTTTTATAGAAACAATTCGAAAACATACCTACGAGTGATTTCTTACTTTTCACTCACATAATAACAACGTTTATTGGGTACAAAACCCAATTGCCTCATTAGTTTACCATAATTGGTGAAGACATAATTATAGCCTCTAGGTATACCTACTATAGGTACTCGTATTAAAATGTAAAATTACAACGGAGTATACGAACCATACATACCTTAGAAATACACTACAATAACTAGGTAAATCATAACATCACAAATCTTTATTTTTATGACATGTTAGTCAATCACGAAAATATTTAGGTTAGGTAGATATCACAATTCACACACACACATCCAACCTACATTATTTACTTACTTAAAAATTTAATTAAAATTAAATCAGATTCACGCTGTTTTCCACACTTAGCAGGGTAGACAGAGGGAACATAGTGTTAACACGTGTGTGTTGAGTGGCGGAATTCAACGCCGCACTGCCAGAACCACTGCCTCGATATGAATGTGAAGAAAGGGAAATATAAAGTTACGTAAATATTTTGTTTCCTCGAGCGGGGATCGAACCCACAACCATCGCGTTTCAGTCACACCCTTGTGCTCCTGAGCCACGACGTCCTCCCTGCACCACGAAAGGTTTTACTTCTTTTTTCAAATATATTTTTTTATATATGAACAATATATTTAATAGATATATTTGTACCCTTTGTAATAATAAGTATACATTTGACCAAGGGGTGATTGTGATCGACGACGCGTCGGTCAAGGTTAGTATGTACCTACCATCGCTATTTTTACTGCTCGTTTAGTTATAACTGTTTACTCTACCTTAGCCTGTAGTACTCTAATTTCTCATAGAAAAGTTTTTTATTGTCTACTTATAATGACGTCTTCATTCCTTAATAGAAGACCGTGGTGGAAAAGAATCATTATCAACTCCTCGCTCTGTTAGAAAGCGACGTTGAGCCCCGCCACTCAACACTCAATATCTCAAAAATTGGGCGTAAAATGGGGAAACGGAAGTCAGTCTTAACACTAGGTTCCCTCTGCCTATATGAGGGATACAATATAAGTGACTAATGTCTATTACGCATGTTAATAGGATTGACTGTAGGATTGATTATCGGTACAAATCAAATTTGTTCAAGCTTGATCAAGCTCAATTACAGTTTTTTTTGTGCTTGTGTTTGCCGAAGGAATTCGGGGCGCAAAAAAAGATTTATTTTTAATGAAAATCGCCGCGTAATCAAAACCTATAGGGAAATACGTGGACCCACAGTTATGAAATTTGCCACAGTAACAAATACTTGTCTTTATTAATTTACATATAAAAAGAATCATATGAATGGCACCGTACCTCATAATAATTATAACAGCATTAGTTCAAAGCTAACCTTGCAATTTCCAACCAGGGAACGTTAAGTTAATGCTAGAGTGTAATGTTTTGCAATTTAAGAGTTTTATTTAAATGAAAGTAACGTATAAATTTTATAGCACAAATTTATATATTTGTTTTTTTTAATGAATTCTCTTAATTAATTTTATATCTCGTTAATAAAATGTAATAAAAACTTTTTTTTATAAAAAAACACACTTTATTAAAATATCAAAGTGCACAAGTAATACTCGTAACACGACAACTTTGAGCAATAGAATTAATTAATTAATTATATATCACATAAAAACTCCGTGTATTTAACAAAAATATTTGAATACTTCAATAGCTTATCACTTATTTTCACAACAATCCGTGGATATATTTCAAACCTTTCTTAAACTAACAAAAAAAATTAAAACCAACTATTTTCTTTTTTCATCTTATCTCTGTGTCGGCCCTTCATTTCGAGACTCTGAAAAATCTCTGAAAGCTTGTTCAGTTTCTGCACAGGACTCTGTGGGAGCTTTTGCAGTCTACACGTGTCGTTCTCATCTCGACATATTGCAAACGTTTCACGCTCTCGAAGACACAATAGCTTGCCAGTTTCAGGCATCGCTGAAAGCTTCGCCACTTGCAAAGCTGCATTTTTGAATCGACTTTTTGGTGACATTCTGGAATCGTTGCTCTGGGAACTTACTCTCCTGGGCGTATCTCTTTTAACGTTTGTAGTCAAATATATCGGTTCGATAACATCGTACGTGTTCTCTCTTAACAGCTGATGAGGCTTCCTATCATCGCAGTCGTAAGAATTTTTCCGATAGCCATGTATAGATAGAGGCGTGAGTGGTTTAAGCAATTCCTGCAACTTAAGAGCGCTTTTATCATTTTTCATATCAAAGACAATAACTTTAGTATTTTCTTTCTTTTGCCCGATAGCTGGGAGAGGATTGAATGGAGACAGATTTGATTTGACCGGAATATCGTTTTCCAGCATCCTCGACACTGCTGTCTTATTTTTCCTGGTTTTGAACTTCCGCGGCGCGTATATAGTTGTGAGGGCGCGCGTCTTGTGAGCGTCGAGGGGCGCGAGTGGACCGGGCAGCATGGCAGCCAGGCGCGACCTGCGACCTTGGGGCAGGTAAGGGGGCAAGCGATCTGCTCAGGCGCGATGGACAGTATGAGTGTCCACGTTTATTATACCCACGGTTGACAGTTTGACCGTCTATCATGCGATTGCCTTTGAATGTGAACAATTCTAGCTGACTCTTTTTTTTTAATATAGCTTGCTTTTTGTAAATTTTGATGTTACATTGACATTCATATTTTAAATTATTTTCGTCAGTTACGTGGCGATATTGTTTAATAAAGAGTTTTTATTATGATTTTTTTTCACCTACTAAAAATTTGGCTTTGTTTACTAAGCTTTACGATGCTGTATTTTTAAATAATTATAATAATATTGTCATAATAATCTCCATTTTAAATTTTAACATGAATTAATCCTTATGATTTGAGCTGTACTAAAAGCATGAATAATACATACTTACGACTTAATAAATACATACTTACGACTTAGTAGCCTTAAGTAGACAATTAAAATAACGATGACAGCAACTTATATCTTATATTGTATCCATAGAACGACTCTATTAAAACAACTAAACAAATATAATAATCACTAACAATTAAAACTAATTTAGGTCAATCATTCTTTATCTTCTAGCATTACTTAGCTCTTACTTCTAGTACGTGGCAAATATATATACCTATATTATGTATAGTCTACCTATAGTATATATATGTTAGTATGTAGATATAAATAAATAGAAACTACGGTTTAAGACTATCTATAGAGTTAATGATTGTAGGTTTTAAGAATATTTGTCGCTCATTTTTCCGATGAGGACTATATGGTCGTAGGAGTCGTGAAAAGTAATGAGTAATACTATCGTAAAGCACTTTGGCTGCACCTACGTTGATTGTGAATTCGATTTTTACCCGACTGCGGCGAAGCCCAAAAGATAATGTTTTAGAGCGTATGTATAACAGATACATTCTAAAACATAATCCTCCATCCATACACACACGCAACGCCTCCAGAATTTGGTGGAAATTGGAAAACGGTAGAGTCTTAATGTAAACATGGAGTGTCTTAAAAGTGCTAACACTAGATCCCCAAGTTCCATATGTGTAACTTGTGCGAAATGCAGCGTGAATTAAAAAAATAAATAAATATATATTAGTTCGTTTTTTCCCTTGTTATTGATAAACTAGCAAACGAATTTTAATAAATGATACAATATTAGATTTGTCTTGATGGCGTGAGGAGTTACTAGATATATTAGTTTAGTTTATGGCAGTTAGGTTTTTCTTTTGTTTATAATTCACCAGGAGTCATATCTCATCACTAGGGTCCATGTTTATAAATTAATCTTAACTCTGAAAGCGATTTTAAGATGCCATTTTCATTCATAGATCATAATTTATGAATGAAAATAGAATCTCAAGATCACCCGTTCAAAAGTTGAAAGCCATTTATAATTACGGTCCTAGGTTTTCTGTAACTACCTAGCTTGGTGGGAAATATGGGATGTTTCAAGTAGCAAAATATATAAGAAAGTCTAAATCTACAGATAGCCTTAAACATACCGGTAAATTTACAAATATATATATATATGAATATCTAAAAATCTAGATTGTTCTTTAAAGTACCTGCACAGTGGACAAGTATCTCATTAGGCCGTGGATAATATGATGTATTACTGGCATCGATCGCGGTGACCTTCGCCACAGTAATTTGTCCCATGACGTCCACAGTGGAATTGATGAACTCAACATTCGATATCAAATTATTGATATTGATTTTTTTATACATTGTTTTTCTTTAATTTCATAAAAAACGCTATAAGTATAGAAGTGTTGTATATAAATAAACATGAGGTTTTAAAAGGTTGTTAGAACCAATTTGGTGTAATGTTCAGATATAGTATATTTATATTTCGCTATTGGGTTTATTAGACCTCGCTAATAGATTATTTTTAAATTATTTCCTTTTCCCTGCTCTTGTAAATTTGTAACACAAAGAACAGCGTTGGGTTCCAGCACTCAAATCACGAGGAAACCATAAAGTGAGTTTAGGGTAGTATCCTATCATCAGACTTCCTAAACAATCTATCAAAAACTCTAGAGAAGGCTAAATAATATATATGTTAATAATATTTAGAACATAACTACTTAGTTGGTCTGTAAAGACGATTTACGGACTATAATTGCTGAAAAATTGCGCTCTTTTATGGATGGAAACGAATTATTATCGCTGAATGATCATTATTTTGTATAATACAAAGAAGATAATTGGAAATGACCATTTTTTCAATAAATTAACATTTATTTGCACTCTTTAATTCAAATATTTTTTACTTAAATTATAGACATTAATTATAAGTAACAACGAATGGACAGATGCTTCGCAATCATGATCGTGCCTCTCTATTGCTTGTTCTGCGCTCTCGCTTGCACGTTCGGCTCAAGCTGAACGAAAACAATGAATTATGTTTATTCGACTTTCATCGATGTATCATGCCATGCCATATTTTAATTTTGGAGATTAACTTTATTATTCGATAATATTAAGTAGACATCTTAGAACATTCTAATAAAATTCTATGAAAACAAAACAAAATATGACGATATGAATATCGTGAGTATGACGACGTGAATAATAGGGTAGAAACCAGAAGGTCAACATAACTTGAGCGAAGCCTGACTTATCAATGAATCACTGCTATATGTCAAGAGCCTAATAAATTAGAAGTGGCTTTCAAAATGATTGGCTTCTTTGGAAAAGAAAATAAGTAGCGTGAATATAAAACAATCTAAAATCAACTTCACTTTGTATTCCGCACATAGGAGGGTAAGCAGAGGGAACC